>CAUYRT010095546.1:0-56245 GCA_963574885.1 Lepilemur ruficaudatus
CCCCCCCCCCCCCCCCCCCCCCCCCCCCCCCCCCCCCCCCCCCCCCCCCCCCCCCCCCCCCCCCCCCCCCCCCCCCCCCCCCCCCACACGCGACATTTATTGATGAAGTTTGTCCTCCCTGGGCGTGGTTCGTGGTGCCCCGGAGCAATTACAGCAGTGACATCAAGGATTACTGATCACAGATCACCATAGCAGACAAAATAATCGTGACAACAAAGTCTGAAATACTGGGAGAATTACCAAGATGTGACGCCGAGACAGGAAGTGAGCGCTGGCGGTGGGAAGAGTGGCGCGGTCGCCTTGCTTGACGCAGGGTCGCCGCAAACCCTCCGCTTGTTAAAAAAAAAAACGCAGTATCTGCAAAGGGCGATGAAGTGAAGCACAATAAGCGATGTTTCCTCGTCAGCGTGGTAAAGTCTACGGGATCTGCAGGGATGACATTTCACTCCTAACGTTGGCAGCGTGTGTCCCCCTCTCTCCATTCCTCTCTCTCTCGTGAGTCTAGCCCCGAGTTTATCGATCCGTAGATCTTTTTAAAGCACCAACTTTTGGCTTTATTGTTTTCTATTTTCCATTTCCTTGAGTTCTACCCTTATCTTCATTACTTCCTTCCTTCTGCTCACTTTGGTGTATTAGTCGGGGCCCAGCCAGGAAGCAGAAACCACACCAGTAACTTGAATAGCAGTTTGTAAGGTAAAGTATTAGTAACTGGTAAAAGGGGGAATGCAGATGTGATACTGTAAGAAATATATATTTGGTCTCTGCCCCCCCTCCCCTTCTCTGGCAACAGCTCCTAAATCCCTTGAGATCTCCAACGGGATAGGTGCCATTTTGTCTGCTGACGAGGTGACTGGGGGCTCTTGCACGGTGTTAGGATGGGGGCTGGTTGCCAGGGGAACCAACCTTGCCATTAGAGGGTGGTTGGGAAGTTCAGCCCCACCCCAACCTCCTGGGAGGGGAGAGGGGCTGAAAGTCCAGCCGACCACCAATGGCCAATGATGTAATCAGTGGTGCTTAGGTAGTGAGGCCGCCACGAATACCCCAAGGATGAGGTTGGAGAGCTTCGGGGTGCTGAACCCATGGAGGTGCTGGGAGGGTGGCGCGCCCAGAGGGCGTGGAGGCGCCGTGCCCCTTCCCCCATAGCTAGCCCTACGCATCTCTTCCATTTGGCTGTGCATTTGTAGCCTTTAAAAACTCCTTTGTAATGTATCAGAATAGTAAGTAAACCGATTTCTTGGGTTCTGGGATCCACTGTAGAAAATTATTGTACCTGAAAAGGGGGCTGTGAGAACCTCCAATTTGTAGCCAAGTCAGACAGAAGCTGTGGGTAACCCAGCGGCCCACCGCTCAGGGATGGTGTCTGGAGTTGAGGGCAGTCTTGTGGGAC
Organism: Lepilemur ruficaudatus; assembly: GCA_963574885.1. NCBI lineage: Eukaryota > Metazoa > Chordata > Mammalia > Primates > Lepilemuridae > Lepilemur > Lepilemur ruficaudatus. The sequence continues at coordinate 1,388 of CAUYRT010095546.1, forward strand.
TGAGCCTTTAGTCTGCGGGGTCTGGGCTAATTCTGGGTAATTAGTGTCAGAATTGAATTGAATTTAATTGAATTTCAGGATGCCCAATTGATGTCTGCAGAGAATTTGAAAATTGCTAGGTGTGGGGAAAAACCCACACATCAGGTGTCAGAAGCAATGTGCTGAGTGCTGTGAATGAGAACAGAGGGATGAGGTTTGTTTTTCCCTGTGTAAGAGGACTCGGAGGAATACAGAAATAGCACATACAAGAAGCAGCTGCTTTAGAAGAAATCATAGGAGGAAAACATGACACTGGGCTTGGCAATGCTTTCTTGGGTATGATGCCAAAAGCACAGGCAGCAAAAGAAGAAATAGATAAATTGGACTTCATCGAAGTTTAAAACTTTTGTGCATTGAAGAACACTACCAGCAGAGTGAAAAGGCAATCCACAGAATGGGAGAGAAAATATTTGCAAGACATATATCACTGTGGTCCCCAACCCCCAGGCTGTGGACCGGCATCGGCCGCATCACCGCCTGAGCTCCGCCTATCCCCGCCCCCATCTGTGGAAAAACTGTCTTCCATGAAATGGGTCCTTGGTGCTAAAAAGGGTGGTGACTGCTGAATCAGCTAAGGGATTAAAATCCAGAATATAAAAAGAACTCTCACAACACAGCAAAAAAAACCCAAACAGCCAAATTCAAAAATGGGCAAAGGACTTGAATAGACATCTCTCCGAAGAGGACGTGCGATTTTAGCATCTGTGCTGCTGTAGCGAGCACTGAGGAAGACACGCAAATGGCCAGTCAGCCCATGAAACACACGCATTCATCGGGGAAATGCAAATCACAACCACGATGAAATACGACTTCACACCCACTGGGACGGCCGCCCCATCCAAAGAGCAGCACGCGTTGGCAAGGGCGCGGCGGGACTGGAGCCCTGTGCGTCGCTGGTGGGAATGTAAGACAGTGCAACTGCTGTGGAAAACTTAAGACAGTCCCTCAAAAAATTAAACTTGGACTTGCCACGGGACCCAGCAATTCCACTTGTAGGTATGTACCCCAAAGAACTAAAAGCAGGGACTCGGGCAGGTGTGTGCACACCTTGCCCACAGCAGCGCGTTCGCAGGGCCAAAAGGTGGACGGGACTCCAGCGTCCACTGACAGATAAACGGATACACTAAATGCGGCCCGTCCATGCGACAGAATGTCATCCTGCCTTAAAAAGGAAGGAAATTCCAACACGCGCTCTCGCATGGGTGAACCCTGAAGGCATCGTGCTAAGTGAGATAAGTCAGACACGAGAGGACAAATAGTTCATGATACTTTAACACACACACGCCCCCACGCATCAGCGGTTACTGCCTCTGGGGCTGATGGAAAACACGTGGGAATAAGCGAGGAACTTGGAGCGTCCCCCCCCCGCCGCCAGCTCTGGGGTTCAGGCCTTGTTGGCGAGTATATGGCGGCCACAGGACCCTGCAGTCTACTGGTGGCAAAAGTGTTCTTGCCAGATGGCGTAGACAGCGTGACTCTGTAGGAGCAGCTGATCGAGTGGCTGAGAAACTTATTGGAGGGCGTGGCCCAGCAGGCCGGAGCTGGGCCACGGGCACTGCCCACAGGAACTGTACGAGGGGTTTGCGAGAGCTGGGGGCTGGAGAGAGAGCCCCGTGTGGTCACAGCACTGGCAGCCACTGGCCGTCGGAGGAAAAGGCTCCCCAGAAGCAGGAAGAGAAGCTGCTTCCTCTGCGAGGCACGGCGGTGCCCATCCAGGTCGTCCCCTGTGGATAGAGCGTACCGTGACTCCATCCCGCAGAGGAGGAGGATGTGTCAGGCCCAGCCGCGGTATCACACGGTGGGACGAGGAAGGATGGATTGGGAGCTAGGAAACAATAAGTGGGTAACTGGCGCGTGTTTCAAGCTTCTGAAAGTAGAACCTCAGGTCATTTCTTTTAGACTTTTGTCCTTTCCTAATAGCAGCACCTACAGTCTCCCGCTGAGCACCTTGGTGGCAGCCTGCGTGGGCTGGGATGCCACGCTCGTGTTGCCCTGCCATCGGAAATCCCGTCATTTCCCTGTGATTGCTTCTTTGACTCATGTTGTTTAGAAGTCTGTCGGTTAATTTGCAAATAGTCAAGGCTCTTCCAAATGTCGCAGGGCTACTGATTTCTATTAAACAATTAAATCTTGTAGTGGCCAGACAACATACCTTTATGAGATTTCAGTCTTCAATATTTGAGGCTGATGTCCCAGTACATGGCATGTCTTGGTGAACGTGCTGCTTGCACCGGAAGAGAGTTTGTGTTCTATACTTGCTCAGCGTGGTGCTTTGTAGTTACCGATGAGGCCAAGCTGGTTACGGATGTCCTTCACATTTTCTGATGTTTGTTTCTCAGATGCTGAGAGGATGGTGTTTGCTGTGGTATGAATGTCCGTATCCTCCAAAATTCCTATGCCAAAACTGAACACCGAGTGCAGTGGCGCTGGGAGTTGGGACGTCTGGGAGGTGATTAGGGCACAGGAGCAGAGCCATCCTGAGTGGGATTAACGCCCCCAGGAAAGGCAGAGCTTGTCAGTCCCTCTGCTGTGTCTGCGGACACAGCAGGAAATGCCATCTTTGAAGCAGGGAGCCGGCCCTCACCACACTTGATCTTGGACTTCCCAGTAATACGTTTTCGTTTACAAATTACCCCGTCTAAGGGATTTTGTTACGGCAGCCCAAATGGACTAAGATGATGTTAAAATCTGCAGCTATGATTGCAGAATTGCCTGTTTCCCCCTTTAATTCCTTGAGGTTTTGCTTCATGTATTTTGAAGGTCTTTTGGTTAGGACCATACGTGTTTACGATTATTATGTCTTCTTGATGAATTGATGCTCTTATCATGATGAAATGTACTCCTTTTTCTCTGGTGATAATTTTTGTCTTGGAGTGAACTTTATTGATATTTATAGAGACTCTCCAGTCTACTGATGCTTGCAAGGTACAGACAGTCCGCGACTTACAACGGTTTGACTTCACAATTTTTCAACTTTATGACGGTGCCAAAACAGTCTGCATTCAGCAGGAGCTGCACTGCAAGTACTCAGGCAACCGTTCTGGTTTTCACTTTCAGTACCGTATTTAATGAATTACATGAGATAGTCGACATTTTATTATAAAATAGGCTCTGTTCGATGATTTTGCACAACTGTAGGCTAATGTAAGTGTTCTGAGCACTTTTAAGGTAAGCTAGGCTAGGCTGTGATGTTCGATGTGTTAAATGAATTTTTTTTCTTTTTCTTTCTTTTTTTTTTTTGAGACAGAATATTGCTCTGTTGCCCTGGGTAAAGTGCAGTGGCATCATCGTAGCTCACAGCAACCTCAAACTCCTGGGCTCAAGCAATCCTTCTGCCTCAGCCTCCTGAGTAGCTGGGACTACAGGCATGTACCACCATGCCCGGCTAATTTTTTCTATATATTTTTAGTTGGCCAATTAATTTCTTTCTATTTTTAGTAAAGACAGGGTCTCGCTCTTGCTCAGGCTGGTTTCGAACTCCTGACCTTGAGCGATCCGCCCTCCTCGGCCTCCCGGAGTGCTAGGATTACAGGCGTGAGCCACCGCGCCTGGCCCCGGTGTTTATATGTTAATCGTTATTCCCCTGTAGGTGACATGTTGTTTTTCCCTGGCTGTTCGCAAGAATCTTTATCCAAGCCTCAGTTGCTTAGCACCCACGCTCAGGAAAAGCCTTAAAGAACAAACGTATTCAGGTCTATTTCCCTCTTCCAAGTCTGGACTCTCACCAGTCCCTACCCGAGGGATTCCACGTAACCTTCAGGCGGTGGTTCTTGTCACTGTCTTGTCCAGGTGGTAGCATCTACTGCAGAAGGCCTGGCCAGACAGCAGCTCTGTGCTGCCAGGAGCGTGGTCCATGGAATCACGGAGCTCCCGCCCGTGGCTCAGTCCGCAGCGGCTTCCCTGCTATGAGACTGCCACAGGCTCACCTTTCCTCACTAGGAGAGTCCAGAAAAGTTAGATTCCTGGTCCGAGTGGTCATGATGCCCCCGGTCACTGGCTAGACCAGGGCAGTGGCCGCCAGTGGCTGGATTGGAGGGGTGGTCCCGGCCCAGCACCCTGGACTCCGCCCCCAGAGGCTGGGGTTTCTCACGGCTGTCGTAGGGCCAGGGCCTGCCCTCAGTGCCTCCCTTTTGTCCTCTCCTCACGTCGCACCACGCCAGGACTCCACCAGCAGCTTCTGCAGCGTGGGCTAGCCAGCTCCTTGCTGGAGGGGCGGGCCTGGGAGGGAAGCCTGTCCCTCCCCTTCCGGTAAGCTCAGGGCCCTGGGGTCAGCTCCTAGGGGTGCAAAGAGGAGCCCCCAAAAGGCAGAAACCCTCCCTTCTCTCTGTCCTTGTGTTTCTCAGGGATGCGGAGGAACTGGTCCTGGCTAGGGGCTGCCAGGGGTGGACAGGAGGCCTGAGGGCCCGCTGTTTGCTGGGCCTTTCTTCCTCTGTGCTTGGCCTGAGAGAGAGAATATGTGTGTCAGGGTGGTGTCTCGTTCCAGCAACACAGGCCTCTGCACACGCTCTCCGGGAGAAACCCCCCACTCACCAGAGCTCGCAATCTGGACGAAGCCCTGCCTCCTTGCTCTGCTGCAGCGCCGTGCATGCGTGTGTGCGTGTGCATGCGTGTGTGTGCATGTGCATGCGTGTGTGTGTCCATGTGCACACACACCCTCTACAGAGGAAATGATTCACATCCAAGTGCAAAGGTGGGGATCGGAGCTGGCAGCACGAGGGTTAAAGGCGCAGAGGAGGAAATGGGTGGGCTGAGGGTGGGAACAGGAGGTGGCGTGGATGTCAGGAGAGACGCCTTCCACACCTAGGAGGGCTGATGAAGATGACCAGAGTGCTCAGGACAGATCTTTGGTCAAACTTCCAAAGTCTAGTCTTGTTCCTGAAGCCTGGGGTTGTGGAGGGAAAGGAAAGGGCTTTCCTCTTGGGGGGCACGCACGCTTGTATGTGCATTTGTGTGCGTTTGTGTGTGCTTGTGTGTGCATGTGTGTGCATATATGTGCATGTGTGTGTGCACCCAGCTCTCGTTTTCCATTTTTCTGTCTTCCTGACCACTAGAAAGAATTTCCCGGAGCCTCTCCACCCTTCCCCAGGCTGCTTGTGGAGGGCCACGCATGCGCACACACACATACACACACACAGCCCCCGAGTCAGGGGTGAACACTCCTGTGGATTGTACCTAGGCCTGGCAGGAAACCGGGCTCTGGGAAACTGTAGGCCCCACCTTTGGCACTAAACCATGTTTTTGTTGCTGTTCATTCAAGGGAACAGAGTGGGCGTGGGGGTGGGGACAGTTCATGTTCAGGAGACCAGATTCTGCCTGCAGCCGTGGAGGGGCTGTCCTGGTGACTCTTGTCCCAGGCTCTGGAGGGCTCGGGAGACATGTCTGTGGCCTTGGGTACCTCCCGAGGTCAGGAGCGGCCGTGCCCTGTCCCGTGTGAGCTGTGGTCAGTGGGAAGGCTGTCTCGGAGCTGGCCCTCGGAGGCCTTTCCTCAGCGGTCCTGGGCTGAGGTCAGGGCCTGAGAAGGCTCCAGGCCTGGTGGCACCCGGCCCATCGGCCCTCCAGGAGGGGGGCTGCGCAGGGGATTAAGTCACCTGGGGATCCTGTTAAAGGAAGCGCAGGTTCCCAGGCCTCCCCCAGAGCCCCAGAGTCAGCCAGGGAAGGGAGCTGGGCTGCGAGAGCCGGCGGGAGCCACGGCCCCGGGGCTGCACGGGCCCCAGTAGGGCAGGTGCTCGGTCAGCGGCCAGGCTGCTCGGACTGGGGGACGTGGGAACATCCGCTGGTGCTTGCTGACCAGAGCGGGTGGACATCCGTGTGACCTTGGGCCATCTGAGGCAAAATAAGGGACGCAGACTGTGGCTGCAGCAGGGAGGGGCCCCGTGCCACCGGCCACCCTTGCTGAGGCCCTGTGTTAGTGTCCTGTGGCTGTCGCAACAGGCTTAAAACACCAGAAATTTTATTCTCTCGCACTTCTGGGGTCCAGAAGTCCAAGACCAAGGTGTTGGCAGGGTTCGTTCCTTCTGGAGGCTGCGAGGGAACCTGTCCCAGGCCTCTCTGCTGGCTCTGCCAGTCGCTGGCCCTGCTCGGTGTTCCCTGGCTTGTGGCTGTGTCTCTCCAATCTCTGCCTTCCCCACCGGCGGCTCCTCTGTGTGTCTGTGTCCAAACTGCCCTCTCCTTTCTCCTGTAAAGATACCAGTGATTAGATTCGGGGCCCATCCTAATCCACTGTGACCTCATCTTACCTCAATTCCATCTTTGAAGACTGTTTCCAAGGAAGGTCCTAGTCACAGGTGCTGGGGGTCCAGGCTTGCGCATGTCTTTGGGGGATGCCGTCCTGCCCACAACAGGTCCCACCTGCAGAGGGCCTCTCGAGGGCTGGGTCCTGAAGGAGGGTGTGGATGGGTGAGTGAGGGCCCGTGTGGCCGGAGGGCTTGAGCCCCCGTCAGGGAAGGGACCCTGGGAGGGGATCACAGGGGACAGCTGCAGGCAGGGCGGGAGCCACAGTCACTGTCTCCAAGTAGCTGGAGGGTCGTCACGTAGAAGGGGAGCGTTTATTTTGAGTTCCTCCAAAATGCAAAGCTAGTATCAGGTACTCGGAAGGAACTAGAAATTGGAGTTTGACTCGTCACATAAAGGGGTTTTTCTCACAATTTTCACTTTTTGACAGTGGAACAGGATATTTCACAAAGTAGTGAGTTCCCCATGCCTAGGAGTATTCAAGCAAGGACCATATGGACATGGTTCAGTGATACATAGAAGGGTCCTCTGCGGTCTCTGCAATACCAGGAGTCTGGGGTCCACCATCAGGCCCCACACACGCTGCCTCGGCGTCAGGGCAGGGCATGAGAGTGGGTGCTGTCCTGTTTTGGCTGCCCACGGGGACAGGGAGCTTGCTGCACCTGGTTCCTATGGAAACGGAGCCTCACCCCAGGCAGGTGCTGGGTAAGTGTGTGCAGAGAGTCACAGTACATGAGAACACACGCACATATGTTGCGTGTGTGTGTATACACACATGCACATGAACACAGGGACTTGCGGCAGCTCTAAGCTGTGAGACTGGTCCCTCTAGGCCGAAAGACCCCTCTGAAATACCCCCAGACTCCCAAGAACAAAGCTCCGGGGTCAGCTGCCCCTCCCGCTTTTGACGGGAGCAACTTGCTCCGGAGAGATGGTTCCTGACGCTCACGCTGTGTCGGGCTCTGTCTTGAGCCTGTGTCTATTTTCTGCTCATTTAGCAAACACACAGCTCGTGTTTTGCGCCAGGCACTGCTCTCAGCACTTACGAGTATCAGTGCATTTTCATTTCGTGACAACCCCACAAAGTAGGCAGTGTTACCTCCCTTTTACAGACCAGGAAACTGAGGCCTAGAGGGAATGACCTGCCCACGGTCGGTCGGTCGGTCGGTCGGTCGGTCTGTCTGTCTGTCTGTCTGTCTGTCTCACACCCACACTCATTCACTTGCTTGACGCTTGCTGGTTCCCCCCTGGCCTGAAGCAGGTCTGGCAGGCGCTGGGTCTCACCTTGGCCCTGTTTTTCTGTGGGCACCAAAGAAAGATCTAGTGGCCTCATCCCTCTGGGCTGGCCCAGCTCCCAGGAACTGAATTCCCCCAAATGCCCCTGTCAGGCGTGGAGCCTCCTCTTCCAGCTTGGGGAGGGCGGAACCACTCCTCGTCCCCCGGAGGTCGGGTTCAAGCCCACTCCCTCGCGCCCCTTCTGCCACCGCGCACCCGGCTTCGGGGGCGGGCCGCCTTGCCTGTGGGCTGAGGCTCCCAGCAGCTGTCAGGGAAGGAAATGCCACTTGAGCGGATCATTTCTCCTCCCAGGAAGCTTTGGGAGAAGCAGCTGAGGGGGACTGTGGCCTCCTAGTGTCATGTCCCTGCCCCTCGCTGTGGGCGTGACTGCACCTCTGCTCGGGCATTTCCCTAGGGCCGTGCGGGTGCTGTCTGCCTTTGCACACCCGTCCGTGAGGATGCTGGTGCAGGCCCAGCGGTGCGTGCTGGGTGCTTCGGCCATCTCGCGCAGACCTGGTGTGGGACACTTGGGCGCTGCTATTTTACAAGAAATCTGGGTCTCAGAGATGTTGAGTCACTTGCTTGGGCTCCACCAGCCTGTAACTGGCTGAGCCTGGATTTCTGTCCAGCTCTGTGTGGCTCCAAAAACCTTGGTTCTTCCGATCGCATTAGGCCCAGGAAAGGATCAACGTGTTTTCCACGAGCTGATTGTTCAGATGGTCAGTGCAGCTTAGCTCACTGTCGCTGCTCAATAACAGTGTCGAATGAAGGGACCGTGCTCTCCCTTTGACCCGCGTCACTGAGGGCTGATGCCTTTGGCCGATCTGCCAGTCATCTCTATTCCGTGTCCTAGACTCTCCCTTTGGGGTGTGTGACCTTGAAAGCGGTGACTCTCTCCATCTGGCCCGGGACGGTGTCTCCACGTGGCGGCGGGAGCCGTGGGGATTACCAGCGCCCTGTTGCTGGCGGGCTGTGCACCAGGCTCCCCGGCGAGTATGTGTGGGTGATTGTCAGCCACATGTGTGCGAAGGGCTGTGCGTGTAGGATCTGTGCAAATGCTCCACCCCACCCCACCCCACCTCCGCCGGCCGTGGGGGCTGCCAAGATTCCGCTCTGGAACGCTGGCCAACACTCGCCGTGCGCCCTGCTCCCGTGGCTGTTCACTGGTGTCACGTGGCTGTGCCAAGGCCCCGGACGAGGGTCGTGGGCCGAATGTGCATCCGGTGCTCCTCCTTCCCTGTGGGTGGAGACCCCCAACCCACGGCTCCTGCCGCATCCGAAAGGCTTTCCGTGGTGAAGGACTCAAGTCAAAGCACTGCGGAGGGTTAGAAGCGCTCCCGGCTCTTCCTCCCGCTGGGAGGCTCCGAGTTTCCATCCTCAGAAGAAAACCCGCATCTGACACTTGCAATAAGGCTGCACCGTTTCCTCCGGGCTGGAGGGGGTGTCCCTAGACCAGGCCATAAATGCAGGGAGGCCAGGCCTCCCGTCTTGGGTGAGCAAGCCCAGGCTCGGGAAGGGCGGTCTGGGGGAGGCAGTGTGGCGTGTCACCTTTGCGCCTCCCGTCTGCAGACCTGCCCACCCTCGCCACGCACGCCGCCCTGAACCGTGCTCCTGAGCAGCACGGGGTGTCCTGTGTGGCCGAGGTCCCATCTCCCTGCCTTTGGAGGCCTGTGGGGACTGCGGGCACGGCTGCTGCTGCTGTGGAAGCTTTGTCATTTAGCGTGGTGGCTGAGGACAGCCGTGGGGCTGCACAGCCGTTGTCTGATTTGAGTCCTAGCAACTCCACTTGCTGCGTGGGGACCTCGGGCAGCTCTCCGCTCTGCACCTCTGCTGTCTCGTGGAGAAATGGGCCGGGACGTAGCTACCTCCAAGGGCGTCTGTGAGAACCACACGAGGTGATGGACCTTCCATGTGTCCTCAGCAGGGCACTGGACACATCCACCCTCGGGGGAGGGGCTGCTCCCCCTCTCCCTCCTCCTCTTGCGGTGAGCACTGCAGCCTGGTGCCCCAGGTGCCCCTCTCCGTTGCCCCCTCCCTGCTCGCTCTCTCTCGGGACGCAGGCCCAGAAAGGGTGGGCACCATGCCCAGTGGGCACTGGCAGCCTCAGGAGTCACAGCCCCAGGGAGGGGCTCGGGGCCCACTTGGTGGCAGTCAGGACAGAATGCTGGTGCAGAGGGGAAGGCGCCGTGGCAGAGGAAGCTATTGAGACGTTCGCCAGTGGACTGTTTATGACTCAAGCCACTGGTGAGGTCACTGGAGCAGAGCTGCAGAAGCTGTTGGCCTGACGTGCAGAAGCATCGGCTGGGGGGCCGGGCTGGGCTACTGGGGGTGCTGACAGTCACTCAGCGTCTGTCACATGCTGAGCGCTGAGCCCAGAAGGACAGGGAGCTGGCTCACACCAGCTGTGGAATCTTCCAGGCCCAGGTGGGGAGAGGAGGGCGGGGATGGGGAAGCAGGCGGCCTTTGAGCCTTTAAGACACATGTGCTGAATACGTATCCTTGCAGTCTTGAGAAGGAGAAAAAGAAGATGCAGCCACACTGGCAGAGCTATAATTCTGACACATTTCTGTTGGGGTCCACCCCTGCTCCAGCAGCCACCATGGCTCCCTATTACCTTTCTCCTCTGTACATTCTGTTGTGAAAATGTCAAACAGACAGCCAAGTTGAAGCATTTGAAGGGAACTCTCATGCCGCTATCAGCTGGACTCTACCATTGACACCACGCTGCCCTCCCTTCATCTTTTCTCTCCACCTACCTGTCCCTCCGTCCATGACGCCGTCTTATTTTTATTTTTTGATGCATTTCAAAGTAATTTGTGGTCACTTCTGATTACTCCTGGAATCGTCATATATTTCAGTCTCGTTTTTAAAATTTCTCACCAGCTACCCGCTCCTCGCATTCATCCGGGACTTCTCCTGAGGCAGGAGTGCAGCAGGAGGAGTTGGGACCCTGAGTTCCGGTCCTGGCTCTGTCATTAGCAGCTGTGCGACCCTCAGCAAACCGTTTTGCCTCACTTGGTCCGGTTCTCATACCTGCAAAAGGAGGGGGTTAAACCGCGTGTTACGGATAGCGAATGCTGCCACTTACCATGCTGCCATCCGTGTCATTGCGAGTCCTTGCCGTCCAGGTGGTGGTCGTCCCACTGCCCGGCAAATGGCCGCACGGAGTCTGCACCCAGGAGTCTGACGCAGAGCCCGGGCCTTGGCACCTGCCGCTGTCCTGGGGCAGCTTCCTTCCTGCTCTGTCCTGCGCACATCAGGCTGTGTTGGTCCCCTCCCAAGATCCATCTCAACGCGCAACCTCGCTGAGCAGTCCCAGCCTCCTCAGGGCACGTGTTTAATTGTTGTTCACTCTGCCTTATGTACGTGTTTGGCCGCTATTAAGCTCAAACCATTATTTTTCAGTGTCAAACACTAAAACAAACCAACACAACTAAGCTTGGTTGAATCAAGACTGTTCATTTTAGCATTTATTGTGCCAGACTCTGCTAGGGGCTTCATGTATGAAGATGAAACCCCTGCCCTGTCAGCCTGGTGGGATGATGGGTGCCATCTGGCTGCGTAACAAAGGCTAAAACAACAGAGGCTTGAGCAAGAGAGAAGGTCATTTGTCTCCCACATCCTAGTCCAAGTGTAAGCAGTCACAGTGGCCCAGGGCAGCAGGGACCCAGTTTGTTCCTTTGGTGTATCTTCTGTCTCATGAGCTAAGATGCTTGCCCCGGCTCCAGCCAGCACATCTACATTCCAGCCAGGGGAAGGAAAGAAAGGAGAGGGGAAGATGTGATCACGCCCCTTTCTTTTTAAGGGCATGACCTGAAAGTCAAACACTTTCACTCTCCTCTCACTGGCCAGAGCCTAGTTGCACGACCCCTCCTCGCAGCAAGGGAGGCCGAGAATGTGTTCTTCAGCTGGGCAGCCACGTGCACAACTAAAGCTTCCGTTACTGTAGAAAAGAGGGTGATCAGATCTTGGGGGGACACGTAGGGTCCGGGCTACACCCACCAATGGCTCCCCTTGCATGCACAGAGCTGTGGAAAGGCCTGCAGCAGGGATTACCCAGGGAGAAAGAGAGACTGGAAGAGCTCACCACGGAGGTGACATTTGCATCGTGCTTAAGGGGCAAGAAAAATGTTTTCAGGTCAGGAATGGCAAACGCTTGGCCAACGTGCTGCTGACCTTCCATCCCGGGGCTGGGGCGGACATTGCCAGTCAATCACGATGGCTGTCTTTCTCCCCGAGCACAGGGGCAGCCTCGGATACCTGCCCCGCGTCATACCGGTGGGCAAGGACTGTGTTGGCCTGCCAATGGAACCCCATTGCCACAGCCGTTGTACACAGCAAGGGCATCTAGACATCCGCCCCTTCCTGGGAAGAGCAGGCTGGAGTTAGCCCTGAGCATTTCAGACGGTGGCGTGCACATGTGTCTCTCTTCCCAACTGTGTGTTCAGCAACATCGTGCCACAGTGGGAGTCTTCGCACCATGGGAGTTGGCACACATCACAGATCAGGTCTTCCCCTTCTGAATGTCTGTTCCTCCCGCTCAGACCTGAGATGTCATAATAGCTGGGGCAGGTTCAGGAGACCTGCAGGACTAACAGGCTGCCGTCCTGCTGTGTTCTGGATAACTGAAGCTTGGCTGGCAAGTGGGGTGACAGTGTGGGCATTGGGGAGGTGACGTGGTTCTGCAGGAAGGGGACGTATGTTCTGTGAGTTTAGGTTCCCAGTGGGACAGAGCTGGATTTTTTCCTAGATAAATGTTCTAGACTATTCATAATCAAGCGGTCAGTCTTCTTGGTGGTAGGGCCTTGCACACCCTGCCAGATCCGAAGACCATATGCTCCCTGTAGGCTCCGTCCATTTCCTCCGCCCCGGTGTTAGGGGTGGGCCAGGTGCCTGTCCAGATGTGCTGACATCTGGTGATTCACTGGCCTCGAATGTCCGCATTTACCTCCTTGACAATGATGCCCCTGTATTGGAGGCTGCCCTTGATTGTGTGCAGGTCTGTGCTCCAGATCGTGGGGTCCTGCAGCTCACAGGCAGAGTCCCTGCCTCACCCCAGCCTGGGGCTGTGCACCTCCAGATGTGCGCTCGAGACACAGGCCCAGCCGGGATGGGACGAGCCACAGAGACCCAGACTTCGGGTGACTCCCTGTGACCAGTATAGATGTGGCCCCGTCTGGGAATGTCCCCACCCTGTTCCTGAAGGTGAGAAATGTCTCCCTGCTGCAAAACAGCTGTGCTGGGAGGTTGGCCCGTCTGGCTGGCAGGACTGCTGGGGCAGGGGAGTGGCGTTGCTAGCACTTCCTTCCTCCTGGGGCTGGCTCTGCCCATCCGGGTTCCCTGCAGCAGGAGAACACAATCGCTTGTCCCCTCACTGTTGGGTCTCTTCTCCACGACACCTGCCTCCCGGTCCCAGCTGCCTGGCTCCCACCTCCCGAGAAGGTGCAGATGGCAGGCACCTGTGCGTTCTCGGTCAGGGCAGGCGGTGCCGCACGTGCTCTCCGGGCTCCTTCATCCTTCCAAAGGGCTCTCCATTCCACGTGTCCATCACACGCCCGTGGAGACTCTCACCGACGCTGCACGGGCAGTCAGCCCTGAGTTAGAGGCTGCCCCGGGGGACCAGGAAAACCCCTCCATGGGCATCCCAGGAAGCCTTCCTAGAAGAAGCGGCAGCTGAGCTGGAACCTTGAAGGACTGAGATCGAGCCAGGCCCAGAGGGCGGGAAGGGCCTGCTGGGCGGAGGGGGCAGGACAAGGCAGGCACAGAGGCCAGGCACCCGGGGCGGCACGTGGGGAAGCGGGAGCAGCTGGGCGTGAGCCGAGGGCAGGGACAGGCGTGGGGAGAGGAGGCAGAAGTGGCCGGCAGGGGACCAGCGGCGGGTAGGCGTCCCTGGCCTCGCTAGGCTCTCAGTCTGTGCTCAGCAGTGGTACGAAGCCCCTGAGGGCTGTGAGCAGGTCACATGTACGTTTTAGAAAGGTCATCATGCCAACAGTCTGGAGTCTCGGTTAGGAGCACCCAGATCCGGGGAGGGCCCAGCTGGGAGCCGCGGCATGCTCCCTCCCCAGAGCCCGGAGCTAAGTGGGAGAAAGACACTGGGTGTTTATGATAAATTAAAAACCAACAAACAAGCTGCCTACCTACCCGAAACCTGTCTCTGACCTGGTGTCGTCCCGGGACCCACCACTCAGAGATAAGAAGGTGGTGACTGGCTCTCAGAGGCCTTGGCCTGTCCTGTTCCCGTTCTCCCTGGCCCGTTTCCTCCCAGTTCACCCTGTTGGCTCCCTGCCTGCAGGAGTCTCCCTTAAGACTGTCTGTCCCCAAACGGGTAGGTCCCCAGCACCACGGAGCAGCCCTAGGGGTCCCCCTTTGCGTCAGGAGCCCCCAGATGCAGGGGCAGCAGGTGGGCCCTGGGCCTCGGTCTGGGCCCGGCAGCCTCTGCCATTTGTGCTTGTCCCTCCCCTGGCGGAGCCTGGCCAGCGCCGGCAGACCGCAAGCGCCGGCAAGGGCTCTTGGCTGGGGCAAGTCACCGAGGCCAGTGACTCACGCTGGGGGAGGGAACGGCAGAGCACAAGGCGGGTGTGTTCACAGCAAACCCATTAAGTCCCCAGAGGTCACTCCACTGGGGGGACAAATGGCTCATTTAGGTTGATCTGGCCGCCGGCTGGGTTCCAGCAGCACTCAGGGTGGGGAAGATTTCATTACCCAGGGAAAGCAAGACCAGATTGTCTGGAGGGGGCCCAGCCCGCGCCCGCTCTTCCTGCCTGCCTCCCACGCGGAGCATTCTGTTCCAAGGCATCCGCCAGGAACCCTAGGCAGCGTCTCAGGTACAGAGAGTGGTACGGCTGCCACCCTCTCCCTTGGGGTCGCTGTGGGGCACAGGGTACGTTTGGTGACATAGAACCTCCTCTTGACTGGTGGTGGGCTGGGAACGGGGTGGAAACACCCAGCCCACAGGGTCCCCCCCTCCCCCCGCACACATCTTGGCTGTTAACGTGGGTCCCTGGAGCCTCTTCTGAGTGGGCCGGAGGACTTGAGCGGTTCCTCCTTGTGCTTCTCTTCCCTCCCGGGGAGGTGTCGGCACACAGCCCTAGGGGGTCGGCGGAAGCCAGGAGAGGGGGACAGGGTTGGGGACCTGCCAACTCACAATTCTGCCCCCAAACTCTGTGGTTTCCCTGTGGAGGTCACTGAAGCCTGCAGAGATGGGCAGAGGTGCCCAGGTGTTCCCCCCTCCCAGGACCCTGGGTTTTCCCTCTGAAGAAAGTTCTGGAGCACCCAGAGGTCGTGGGGCACTGCCTGGGGTGGGGAGCAGAGCCAGGTGTGCCTAGGAGACTCTCACCTCCGCATCGCACTTCTAAGAACAGCCAGCAGCTTCCTGTGCCCAGGCTGATTCCAGAAACGTCTCCTTATAGCGACCATCTGATGGGAAACCAGTCCTCTCCAGGGCCCAGAGCGAGCTCGATCTTTCCCCAGTAGGTTCCCGTCTGTGCTGGGGATGCAGAGACGATGTCCCCGGCCCTCACTAGGGGGCCAGTGTCCGCTACGGACACTGATGGTCTTGATCTCCTCGAAAGTGAGGAGGCTGATGCCCCAAAGTCCAGGCCCCGGGAAAGAGCTGCCAGTAGTCCACACCTGCACGTCTCCCCCCCTGTGTGTTCTGGGAGAGAGTGAAGCGGCTGCCCTTTTCCACGGGTAAAAGATGCAGTCAGGCTGGCTTTCATTCTCTCTCTCTCTCTTGTTTAAACAACTGAAACTGGCCAAAGATAGAGTGAGTGACACACATAGGTACTGAGCTCCCTGCCGCCGGAGGTGTTTGAGAGCAGGGTGGATGGGCAGTTAGGGGACAGGGATGGAAGGACGGTTCCAGCAGGGCGTTGGGTGGCAGGATGAGCCCTGCGGCTCCTTCTGCACGGGCGTGGAAGGGGAAGGGAGGGCTCCCTGGCTGCTACTGCCACCTCAGTCCTCTTTCCTTCCACCTGCTGGGTCTGGAGGGGGTGGGCAGGGGCACTGTCAGAGCACGTGGCCAGGGCACAGAGGGCAGGCAGGGAGGGGAGCTCTCTGGGGACGACGTCGTCCTGGTCAGTGTGGTGACTTTAAAAATAAGTGCTTTCTTCTCTGCTTGGCTGCCTGCTGTTCCTGCTGACGTGGAACTAGGGCAGCTGGTGACTCAGCCCGTGTCCCCACGCTGTACCAGTGGCAAGTTGCCTGCAGCCTCAGACCCCACAGGGCAGGGTGCCTGTTTGAGAAAAATGGTAGGGAGGCCGAGACACCAAGAGCCCCTGGGACAGCCTGGCCGTCCTGGCAGTCATGTGGTCTAGCCAAGTGTCCTTGCAGCCCCAGGGTGAGGAGCCTGCAGGCCGGCACAGCCAGAGATGCGAGAGGTGTGCCTTGGTCACCGGCTGCTTTGGGGCAGGGCGGGTTGCAGGCTGGCCACTCCTGCTTGGCCCCCGTGTGACTTTGCGGAGCTCTTGGGAGGGTCGGTGGGTTTCTCTGTCAGCCGGTGCACAGGGTGCTGCACCTCCCTCCCCACCCCTGCACCTCCAGCCTCAGGTGGTTGCTAGGGAGATGGGGGCGTTATCCCTTCCAAAGCCATGTCTGGGGGCCGGAGTAGGAATGGAGGGTTGTGGGTATAAGGAGTGCTTTGCCTATTCTCAGGGCCTGCCTTCATCTGTAACCAGGTATACGGTGCGATGAAGTGCCCACCACAGGGTGGAAGCAAGATCGCACGTTAGCCCGCTGCCTAGCCACGTGCTAAGCACTCCCCACACGTAGCTTTTCTTTTGAGTCTGCTGCCCAGAGCTCCCCCAAGAGTTCAGTGGGAGAGGTAGGTCAGAGGGTGGACAGGGAATGATCAGGAAGAAAACACAAGCCGTAAAGATAAGAGTCATCTTCCTCCCTCACGGCGTCTGGGTTATAACGCCCCAAAGCCGGTGGCAGCATCCCGGCGTCTGAATGTACCGCCAAAAGCTCACTGGACGTGCAAACAAACAAACGAGGCTCAGGACCCACAAGCCGGGGTTCTGCTGGTGAGGGTCATCTTGGAGGGCCACAATTTCCACCCAGTCCTGCCCTCTGTGTGATGGGCCCCCGCCCCCTCCCTCCTAGGGTCTCTTATTGCAGTAAAACTGGAAGCAGGAGGTCTGGGCCGTGCTGCCGGCCCTGGCCACGCGGGAGGAGTCGGGAGCGGGGACTCCAGGCTGCTTTGCCCAGCACTGGGGAGGAGCTGAGGTGGGGGTGGGGCACAGAGCGTTTGTCCCTCCGTAGGCCAGAGGCCAGGAGCCTCCTTGGGAAAGCATGAACTGACAGACTAATACTTTGTTTAAAAAGTCCCCTGCCTCAGAGATAAGAGCCCAGGCGGCCGTGGTCAGGGTTTGCTGTAAATTTCCTGCACAAAGCGGGCTGGGTGATAACTGGGAAGTTTGGGAACAGATTAGTCACGTGCTCCCTTGAAGCGAAACCTGATGGTTGCGTTTCAGTGGCCGGGCAGCGGGTGCGATGGGGTTTTGCGACCGGGCAGCGGGTGTGACGGGGTTTTGTAGCCTCACACTGGTCATGGCCAGACTGCACGGGAGGAGTCAAACACGGGCGGCCTGGGAGAGATTCAGCGGTCCGCAGCCTGGTGCTGCACCCGGCACAGGTGACGGAGAGGGACACGAGGTCCTGGGGCTTGACCTGGATGCGTGGAGGCCGGGACTGGTCTGCCTGGTGGCTGGCAGGCGTGCAGAGTCCGTGTGCGATCTCATGGCTTCCTCTGCCCCTTTGGGCTGATGCCCTGTCAGGAGCCACGTGACTCTGCCATCCTGCAAAAAAGGGAACTGCACTCGGTCATTCCACAGGATTGAGCAGGTGTTTGGGGAGTCCTTGGGGGTGAGAAGCAACTGTCCCCAGGGGTCTCATGGGGACACTGGGAGAGTCGCTCTGATGTTTAAGACTGGAGTGGCCCAGGAGCTGGAGGGGGAGACTTGGCAGAAGCTGTCCAGGTAGAGGGGACAGCTGATGCAAATGTACTGGGGCAGAATGCAGTGGCCTGAAGAAAGGAGGCCGGTGGGGCTGAGAGAGTCTGAAGAGGGCAGAGGCCGGGTCGGCTGGGTTGCCTTAGACTTTGGCGACCTTGGTAAGGAGTTTGCACTTTATCCTAAGTGCGAGCAAGGCCGAGGGAGGGA
Source organism: Lepilemur ruficaudatus (assembly GCA_963574885.1). NCBI lineage: Eukaryota > Metazoa > Chordata > Mammalia > Primates > Lepilemuridae > Lepilemur > Lepilemur ruficaudatus. The sequence continues at coordinate 19,093 of CAUYRT010095546.1, forward strand.
ACATCATCTGATCGACTTCTAGAACCTCCCTGTGAGTGCAGAGTGGAGGGAAGCAAGAGGAAGCGGGCGGGCCCTTAGGAGACTCTGCAGGACCCGTGCGAGGGGACAGCGAGGCACAAGCCGGTTGTTTCGCCGTGAGGAGTCGGGGGCTGGGTGTTCAACACAGCTACTGCTAAAAATTAAATTATATACAGCTATCATAATGCAAGTTATATATAATTTATTAATTGTATATCAAATATATATTTTAATAAAATATAGACGACTAGACAAATTATATATAATTTTTTAAAAAATTAAATTATATAGAATCATCATATGATACAGCAATTCCACTTCTGGGTATATACCCAAAAGAATTAAAAGCGAGGACTCAAACAGATATTTGCACATCCGTGTGTTTTAAATTAAATTTTTTTTCTTTTGGAGACAGAGTCTGCTCTGTCACTCAGGCTAAAGTGTAGTGACATCATCATAGCTCGCTGCAACCTCAAACTCCTGGGCTCAAGCGATCCTCCTGCCTCAGCCTCCTGAGTAGCTGGGACTATAGGTGCACACCACCACGTCCAGCTAATTTTTCTATTTTTTGTAGACATGGGGTCTCCCTCTTGCTCAGGTTGGTCTTGAACTCCCAGCCTCTAGTGATCCTCCCGCCCTGGCCTCCCAGAGCACTAGGATTACAGGTGTGAGCCATGGTGCCCGGCCTGCACATCCATGTTGATAGCAGCAGCATTCACAAAAAGCTCAAAGGCGGAAACAACCCGAGTGTCCACTGAGGGATGAATGGACGTAAAAACGTGGCATGTGTGTACAATGGGATATCACTCAGTCTTTAAACAGAAGGGATCTCTGACACCTGCTACAACACTGACGACATCATGCTAAGTGAAATAAGCCATTCTCAAAAGGACAAATATCGTGTGAGTTCATTTAGATGAGGTCCCTAGAGTAGACAAATTCATAGAAACGGAAATTAGAACGGTGGTTTCCAGGAGCTGGTGGGAAGAGAGAAGGGGAAGTTATTGTTTAGTGGAGACAGAGTTTCAGTTTAGGAAGCTGAAAAACGTTTTGGAGGAGGATGGCGTCGTGATGGTTGTACGACGATGGGAATGTTGACTCAGCGTCGCCCAACTGTCAACTTAAGTATGGTTGAAACGGTAAATTTTATATGCATTTTATCACAGTAAAAATGCATTGCTTTATCAGAAAAAATAAAAGTTGAATTATATATGAGACTTATATAAATTACTTGTCAGTCATTATATTTAAAACAGAGGTAATACACAAAACTCATCACTTCCTAGGTTTTTTTTGCCTCATTTAATGATTGTGCTCTTGGTGTTATTTTCTCCAGGTGGTATCTGTATGGTAGAAACTCTATGCTGGTGGCTACTGTCCATCTCGCCCATCTTCACCTTCAATAATGTCCTACTGGTGACTCGAAACTGGCTAGGGAGGGAATATTTACACCATGGGAACAGGCAAATACTGACAATCGGGTGCCGTTGCGGTTGTTGTAAACTCCGACTGCTGGCTGTTAAATGTTAGCGGCACAGCACTGGAGAGGACCGTGCAGACTCACCTGCAGGTATCTGGGGTAGAGACTCACTATGGCTTGGAGGTGGGGGTGAGGGGAAGAGAGGACTCCAGGGTGATGCCTAGATACTGGGCTTGAGCGACCAGGTGGATGGTGGCGCCGTTTGCTAGGATGGGGGCTGTGGTCACTGAATGGGGCGTCCTGTCCAAAGGCTCACCGACCTTTCTCTGTTGCCCAGGCCCCATTTGCTGAGTAGCTTCCCTGCCAGTTTGGCGTCCCCCGAGGGCTGCACCTGGAACACTGGGTCACGGATACCGATGCACGTGCCAAGCGGCTGTTTCCGCCCGCGGGTTTCCTCCCTCCCTCTTTCCCATGCTTTGCAAGCTCTGTTCCAACTCAGCTGGACCTGGGGGCTGCTCTTTAAGCCCGCCCCCTCCCATTGCCACTGCCGGTCCCTCTGGACAGTGCCAGCTGCCCACAGCAGATTCTGTGACTTGTTAGACATCTTTGCAATGTGAAGCTTTGGCCTAAGGAGTGATTCAAATGGGAACTTAAGGTCTGTGTGGGTTTCCTGGGGCTGCTGTCACAAACCGCCGCAAACTGGGTGGCTTCAGACAACAGAACTGTGTTCTCCCACAGTTGTGGAGGCTGGAAGTCTGCCATCAAGGTGTCAGCAGCGCTGCACTGCCTCTGAAGGCTCCGGGGAAGTCCTTCCTGCCTCTTCCAGCTCTGGGCGTTCCTGGGCTGTGGCTGCACCACTCCGACCTCTGCTTCCGTCTTCATGTGCCTTTCCCTGAGCCTCTGTGCCTTCTCTTCTGTCCCTTGTGAGGACACTTATCCTTGGATTTGAGGCCCACCCTAATCCAGGATGATCTTATCTTGAGATCCTTCACCTTATTTACATCTGCAGAGACCCTTTTACTGAACCAGGTCACATTCTGCCATTCTGGGTGGGAATATCTTTTTGGGGGGGGTCCCCATTCAACCCACCGCAGCTCTTGTGGTGTGCCTGTGGGGCAGGCCAGGCCTGCAGTTGGTCCTGCCTCCTCTCCTGACCGTGGGAGAATGCGCCGTTACAGCAGGCGGAGGCCTTACGGTTCTTTTGTTCTTGCCAAAGTTAAACTCATTTTCCTGTCTGCTGCTGCTTGCTCAACTTACCTGCCCAGCCTCTGCCAGGACCCTTCGTCCAGCCCCAGGAGAGGGGCCCGGAGGCTCCTCCCCACCCTATAGCAATCTGGTCTCATTAAAACCCTGGAGCCCCAGACTGGATCCCGCCCTCAGCAGTAATCAAAGGACAGGCTGGGGGATTATTAAAGGGCTAGAGAAGGATGACTTTGGCCAAGAAAGAGAGAAGGCCAAGGAGCAGCTGCATTGTCCTCGACTTTGGAAGGGTAATTATGACTTGAAGGGTGGTGCCCAGCTGTTTCCCATCTCTTCTGTAGACAGGGGAAAAAAAGGAAATAAATGATGTACAATTAGAGTAGTTAGATACCAGGGTGAACTTCCTGGCTGGGAGTGTGGTCACGCTCCGGGTTGGGTTTCTCGAAGGAGCTTGGGAACCTCCTTACCTGCAGGTTCCTAGGCCTGGTAACCGGGCCTCAGCAGTTAAAATGCAGGGGGCGGAGGCCGGGGATGGAGTGGGTGGGCGCTTTCTGGCCTCCGTCTCACCATTGTCCTTAGGGTTCCCATTTTGGCGAGGCGTGCACCCTGGCCGGCTCCCCAGGGACACAAGCGTAAGTGTGTTTGGCTCCACTGTGTATGGAGATGAATAATGCACAATAAACCGACCCTGAGCTAATCTGGAAGAACTTCATGCCAGCTCTAGGGGAGAACAATCGCATGGGTGTGTCGGCACTCACCAGGTGCTTTTTATAAAAACACCAGAGAATCTCGCCGTGTCCCAGGTTGGATGCTGTCCCTGAGACCTGGCGTCTTCTCAGGGGGCTGAGTTGTTGGGTTGGATTTCTTAGGGACTGGACCCCCAAGTCCCCTAATGCAGGGTGAATAATAGGTGGCCCAGCAGGGGGTGGATGATCTGATGGTCCCAGGTTTTCAGACAAGAAATGCCCTGGGCTGGCATGGAAGCCACGAGGTGCTATTAATGGCAGTAACAACTCTGATTCTGAAACCTGGGCTCCCAAGCAGAGGAGGGTGTGCGCGCGTCTGAAATGTCTGTGGTTTTGCAGTTCCCATGTCCACAAACTCATTTGGATGAAAATAGTGTAAAAATATCCAAAGCATGAGGGAGGGAGTGACCGCTTTTCTTAAAAAGAAAAGGACTCAATTTCATCTACCTAGAAAGCCCTTGCGTTCCCCGAAGGAGACCCCACCCCATCCATGACCCAGGGAGCGCCTCCACATGTCCCAGGTGGCCCTCCGGTCTCAGCACCCCTGCACATCTGGGATCTTTCAGAGCTGGGACGGGGGGGCAAGAGTGGGCAGTGACCAAGTCCAGACCTGGGCTGAGCTCTCCGGCACTCCCATGCCGCACACTCAGGGGACCGTATTGCAGAGTTGCCACCAGCTGGGGGGCGTCATCCTCTGCTGTGAATTCTCCCAGACTCTGGCAAGGGCCCTGCGTCGGAGGTCGGGGTGGTATGGAGAGTAGGCAGGAGCGGGTACCCGCTCACCAGGGTGAGTGGAAGAAATACCCCTCTCCGTTTCAGGTGCTGGACCTGAAGGACGAGAGCCTGTTGCTGCTCAGGGCCTGTGTCTAATCCACCGTCTTGTCCCCAGCGCCTAGGACCTGCCTGCCTGGTCAGCAATAGCGTTTAGTCCCGCTTGGCCAGCGAAGGGCAGACTGCTGGCCCGAGGGAGCGGCCAGGCCTTAGGTCCGGGCCCTGACCTCGAGGGAGAAGTCCCTCGGCAGCTCCCTTTCCCCATCGCCTAGTTCCTTCCTTCAGACTTCTGAATCGTTTCCTCTTTGCTAGGTCTACTTTCTCCTCCCAGAAGGCCCTGTGGAGGAGGGGGAGGTGGCACATGCCCGTTCTCTGGGCCAGTGCCTGCGCTAGTGCCCAGCCCAGAGGGTGCAGCAGCGACCCTGACGGGTGCCCTCGGTGGGTGGGATGGGGTGGCCTCCCGCCCGGGGCCGCGCGGCTTGCGTGTCCTCCCAGCGCCCCTCTTTAGCCCCCAGGCGGGATCCCGCCAGCCAGCCGGGCCGCGCGCGCCGCCGCTTAACCCTCGCAGGCGCGGAGCGGGCGGAGGCAAACTTTGTTTAGCTGCCCAAATAAAACCTCCCGCAGAAGGAACTCTGCGCCAGGGGAAGGGGAGGAATCTTCTCCCCTCTCGGCACCCGCCCCCGCGCCGCGGCCCAGCCTCCACATCCGCCCACATCTGGCCGCAGCGGGGCGTCCGCGGGGAGGGGCCGGGCCTGGTCCCTAGCTGTCCCCTGGGCGCGGGCCAGGCGGGGAGAAGCGGGGCGCGCGGTCGTGTGCCTAGGACTCGCGGGTCTCCCGGCGGCCGCTCCGGCCCCAGCGCCCCAGGCCCGGCCTTGACGGGCGTGCGCGGCAGCCAGTGCGAGACGGGAGGGCCGGCCGCGGTGCGGGAACCTGATCCGCCCGGGAGGCGGGGGCGGGGCGGGGGCCGGGGCGGGTGGAGGCGGCTGGGGCGGGGAGGGGCGGGCGCCCGCCTTCCTCCCCCATTCATTCAGCCGAGCCGGGGGCCGAGGGGCTCCGGCGGCGAGCTCTGCACAGCAGGAGTGCGGGCGCAGCGCCCCAGCCAGCGCGCAGGGCCCGGCCCGGCCGGGGGCGCTTCCTCGCCGCCGCCCTCCCACGACCTGCCCGCCAGCCACCATGTCCGACCCCGCGGTCAACGCGCAGCTGGACGGGATCATCTCGGACTTCGAAGGTGGGTTCCTGGCCGGCCGCCGCGGGTGTGCTGGGGGCACCCTCCGGGCGGGCCTAGCGCGGGACGCGGGGTGCGCTGAGGGGAGGCGGGACCCCCGCTGGAGGCGCCCTCCCGCCGAGAGCGCAGCGCACCCCCCGCCCCGCGCCTCGTCGCCTACGTGGAGGACCCCGTTCGGGGGACCTGTGGGGACCGCGCACCCTCATGGGACACCGCACTTGCCCTGCGCACCGCCGCCCGGTTTCCTTCCTTTTATTGTTTGTGTTTGCCCAGCGACAGCCACCTCCTCGAGGGCTCGCGGAGCTTCCTCAGAACTATGCGGGGCGCGCAGTTTCACTCCGGAAAATCGATCAGTCCCCTCCCGGCGGCTCTCGGGCCCCCTTGGGCCGGGCGGCTGGAGAGGGAGTAAGTTCTGCCTCAGTCCGATTGGGCAGCCGCGTCCGGCTGGGGTGGACACCTCTCCCCTCCCCCATGCCAATTTCGGGGCCGGGGCTGAACCGAATCCGGGCCAGGCAGGGCCGCCAAGCTGCTCAGCACACGGGCCGGGAGCACAGAGTGGACCCGGACCAGGGAGTGGGGTGTCCCATGACCCCATCCAGGCCCGGGCACATCCTCATCCGCCTCCCAGAATCGGGCTGTGGGGGGCAGAGGGGTCCTGCGTGCCAGCAGAGAGAGCATTTCGGCTCTCTTACCCCTGCGGGGTTCACGAAATGCAGAGAGACTCGGGGGGCTTGTCCCTCCGAGCGTGGGTCCGGCATCCCCGTCCCTGGCCTGTGTGTGCGCGCTTTCGTGCGTCCTCGTGACTGCCGGTGCTGGGGCTCTGCGTCCTGCGTCCTGGGGAGTAAATACAGCAGTCGGAAGGGAAGCTCACACAATAGTCTCCAGCGCTGCTGGGCCACGGTTTCGGAGGGGCGGGCCTGCCTCTGCCGGGACCTGGAGCCCCCGCCCCTCGGAGGGGCTCCCAGGCAGCCGTGGGTTGGGGGGGAGAGGCGGGGCTGAAAGGAGTAACAGACGTCCAGGTGTCGGCCAAGCCGGGAGGTGACCGGCCAAGCCGGGAGGTGACCGGGCTGAGGTCCTCCTCCCTCCCTGGCCAGAGCCAGCGCTGGAAGCTGGGTGTCCCGAGCCAAGTGGTCCACATAGTCCACCCGGGGGCAGTCCCGTCGGTGGAGGTGGGGGGTGGGGCGGCGGGGGGCACCCTCCCCTGGACCAAAGGCTTGGCTGGACTCCAAGCAGAGTGCCGGCGGCCCTGTGCTTCTGGGCTGTGCCTGGACTGGCCTGGGGAGGAGGGGTCTCATGCAGTGGCCAGTGGCCGGCGTGTAAAGCATGAGATGTCTTGGCATCTACTTGGTCAGCTCAGTGGTGGGAGCCCTTCTTCAGACTTTAGCACTTTCCATCCGCGTGGCCCAGAACAAGGGAGGTCTGGGTCTGAGAGTTATAGTGACTTGTCCCCTGGTTATCTGGGCTCATACTGGGGTCTCCCTGGGCCTGCTTTGTTCTGCTCCGCCCTCTGCATTTGTAACTCTTCCTTGCCACTGCTCCTGCAGGGCCCTCCGACTGCCTTGATGCCTGAGTGGCAGGGGTTAGCTGACCCCCTTTCCTATAAGTGCTGGTGGAGAGAGGAGAGGAGAGGCTGTCCGTTCAAGTCCTGTACTCTGGGGACACTCTCCTCCTGGCCTGCAGGAGTGCTGTCTCTGCTCTCATTCCCCAGCTAAGCATTGGGTCTGCAGTGGGGTTTCTAGGGGAGAAGGCACTGTTGGGTGGGAGGGGAGGCTGAGGTTTGGGGGTCCTGTCGGCCTCACAGCTGTTGCCGCTTGCACCATGGAGGTCGTTAGCCCCTCTGCCTGGGGAGCCCTGTGTGAAACTCCGTCCTCCCCCACATGCCCCCATCTGGAGACGCCTCTGCGGGGCCTCCTACGCCAGCTTCTTGACCCTCTAATTTAGCCCAAGACAATGGCCTCATTGAGACCATCCTGGTGCAGCAGTTGGCAGCCCTTTGGCTCTGGGGAGTGGGCCTCAGTCTTCTGGTTCCCTGTGTGTGTCAGTGCCCCTCATCCCCGAACAATTTGCCTGGGGAATCCGGCCTTAGAGCCCCTCAGGAATGCCAAGTGGGAGTGCTCGAGGATTCTGTACCGCCCACCTGGGAACGGAGAGGCTGCCCTCTCTGGTGCCCCAGGAACTTGGAGTGGAGTCGGTGGGCGGGGAGGGCGCGCCTGTGGGACACGGACAGCCTTGGAACCGACGGATGTGGATGTGGGAAGGGACAGTCAGAGGAGGAGGAAGGCGTGCCCGGCCACGGGGGATGCGAGCTGGCAGCCTTTGAATCAGGGCAGGGAGAGGTCACCGCTGGCCCATGGGGAAGTCAGTATGGGGGAGGTGGACCTTGAGGGAGACTAGGGATTTGATTGTGGGAGGAAGGGGGAGAGCATTCCCGCCAGGGGCAGCCAGCAGCAGCGGGGGAGGCCCCGTGAGCTGGCCAGAGAGGGGGTTGGGGCATAGGAGGGGCGAGCTCGAAAGACCAGATGGGCCAGACAAGGAGGGCCAGGCGTCAGGCGTGCCCACGGGAGCTGGAGGAGCGCAGGCCTCTCTCCTGGGGGCACCTCACGGGGAGGCTCCGTTTCTGCAAGGTAGGTAGAAAGGTAGGGAGGAAACTGTGAGCTCCTTGGCAGTGCCGCACGGTGGCCCAGTGGTTCCTGAGGCCGGCGGATGTGGCACCCATCAGGAAGCACGTGTTGGTTGCTGAAGGGTGGAGACTGCCGGGGCCACCCCCAAAGCAGGGCCAGTGCTGAGCCGCAGTGACTCTGGGGGGATTTTCAAAATGACCAGATGTTCAGCCCTGGAATCCCGTAATGGGGCCGAAGGGCCCTGGTCTGGGTGTTTCTGGGAGGTTTGAACTAGTGGCGATACGCAGCATAGGGTGCATGCCCTGCAGGGCACAGGGCAAGTGACCTGGGGTGGGGTGCATGTGGGTGCCCAGGCCAGAGCAGCGTACCCCCTCGGGGCAGACGGGAAGCCACAGTTTGTGTATCTGTGTGTGTTTTGTGTGTGTGTTGTATGTGTTTTTTTTGTGTGTGTGTTGTGTGTGCAGTAGGTGCTTGGAGTTAAGTCTGCCAATGCTGCACATCCTGGGTGCATCTGCCACCTCCCTGGGGAGCACTCTTCTCTCCCCCACCGGGTTTCCCCACCCTGGCCCCCTTGTGGACTAAGGGAGCCCCCATTCCTGAGGGTGGGATTGTTATACTCTGTTACCGAGGGGCTGCACGGGGATTCCGTCTGCTATTTCGGCGGGGTCTTTTGGGTTCAGGGGCTCTCACTGCTCCCCAGGGAATGAGAGGGTGCCACTGTCCTCCATGGACACAAGCTTCCTGCATCCTGCCTTTGTCCCGCCTTCAGGGAAGATCTCAGGGCTCTTCAGAGATGTCCCATGTAGGGGCAAGGAGAATATTTAGTATTTTGCTGATGTAGTTTTTAGAAAGTCTCATTTTCAACTTCTCCACGGCACAAACGGGCCTCGAGAGTGCCAGGGCACCGGCCACTCCCCCATCAGGGTGGTGAGAGGGGTGACCCCTTCTATCTCTCTCCTGGTTGGTGGAGGCAGGGCCACTGGACGGTGCGTTCTTGTGAATGTGGGCCAAATCTGTTATCGCAAACACGATTACAACTCGGGGCTTTGTGTAACAAAAGCCGTTCCAAGTGCCAGCTGTTGGCCTACTTTCCCCAGCAGTGTTTGCTGTAACCAGATTTGCACACGGAGAAAGAATCCAAAAGTCCTTGATGTTTGTTGAAACAATCTGGCCCGAGACCCAGGCGCTCTCATCCCAGAGCTGTGTGACGTCTGCCGTTCTCTGCTGTCTGAGGAAGACCCTCCGAGCTGTGTCCTGGAGGCAGTGCGGGCTTGGGGAGGGGCTCCTGGGTCGAAGAACCACGGGGACATGCCTGCTTATCTGAGCACCCCGACACCTCTCACCCGACACCTCTGGGGTGTGGGCGCTGGTGATGGCTGGATCCAGGTGGCCCTCTCCTCCCTGGAGGAAAAGGCCTGTTGCCTGGTGATGGGTGCAGACCTGTCCCTAATTAATGCCAGTGGGGCTCTCATGTGATGACTCCTGCTTTTCAGCCAAGACTCAAGGCCTCCTGTGAGTAGCACCTCCCTGGCGGGAACCTCCGCTGGACCCCAGGGGAGCAGGGGTTTCTATGCTGGGCCATGCTCTGCAGCTAAGAGGGGCTGGGTCTCTCTCATGGGTCCCCCAGCCACTGGTGTCACTGACTTGGTGCTCTTTGTGTCCAGAGCCCGGGACTGGGCTGACCCGCCGTCCCGACCTTGAGCAAGTTCATTTAGCACACTCAGGCACCTTGCATCTGGGCTGCGGATTACCTGGGCTGGACATCTGGGGAGAGGCAGGTGGGGGTGAGCGCCAGGACACCCCCTCTGGGTGACCTCAGTCTGGAATGTTTTCTGGGAGATGCGGCTCTCCAGGAAGGTTTTGAGAGAGGCTAGTGGGCTAGTTTGCAGCAGAGAGTGATGGATACGGCAGCTTAGAGGCCGTGTGGTGTGATGCTTGGGCCAACCTCGCTCCACCCTTTGAAAACTGCGTGGCTCAGGGGAAGCTTCTTTTAGTCCCTGGGCCTCAGTTTCCTCCTCTGTCAAGTGGGGTTAGAAGCTGCTCTCTGCAAGGATGGTTGGGGGGATTCGGTGAGATGTAGCGCGTGGCACAGAGCACGGGTCCTGCTTCACAGGAGAGTGGGGGTATGGCAAAGGACACTTAAATACGCGGCTCTGGGTGATAGGAAGGTCACAGGCCTGTCTGCTCCCACTGTGGGACAAGGCTGGACAGTGTGGTCACCGCTAATTAGGGTAAGTGCTGCAGACACAGAGAGCCGCAGAGCCTGCCTGGAGGTCCCTCTGGGTCTGGCAGATGCCCAGGCTGCTGGCGAAGCCTTGGGAGCCCCTCGCTCTGCCTGGCTGACATCCTGTAGGTTCCTCTCGATGGGAGGTCGTCCTAGTCTCCTCTGCCACCTCCCATCCCCATCACAGGGTGTCACGGATGGGTGGACCACATGCCTGTCTGCCGGGCCAATGCTGACAGCGACGGGTTGACTGGACTGTGAAGACAGGGGCGCGGGTGGCAGCCTGCCTTCGGCTCTGCTGGCCAGCCTTGTCCCCGTAAGGCGGTCACGGCAGGGTGTACGTGTCAGGCAGAGGCGTCTGCTGGCCTGAACGTCCTTGTCCAACAGGCGTTTGCAATGGCCCAATCAAGTGTGGTGCAGAGCTGGGCTCAGAGCTGGAGCAGTTCCTTCTAGGCTGGTGTCAAGACAACGGCTAACGTGGCCAAAGCTGTGCCCTGCAGGGCCGTCAGCTGAGCACCACTGGGGCCTGGAGTGGCAGCTGTGGGCGGGAACCTCCGCTGGACCCCAGGGGAGCAGGGGTGCTCCGTGCCTGGAGCAACCCCCCCATGGGTCAGCAGCAGAGTGCCCGGTGCACAGTGGGCATCTGCTCTGGTGTGGCCTCACCGGGGAAATGCAGACGTGTAGCTCGGGTGCTTGTCCTGTAGGAGCCGGGGACTTCTCAGCCTGGGGACTTGTGGCCTCGCCTGCCCCTCAAGAGGGAAGTGCTGTACCCTGATACGCTGCCAGGAGAGCAGACCCGGGGTCCCCTCTAACTTTCCCCACTTTCCATTTCTTTTTTTTTTTCCTTAAGAGATGAAGGTCTTGCTGGGTTGCCCGGGAGTGCAGTGGTGCAGTTGTCGCTTATTGTAACCTTGAACTCCTGGGCTGCGGGGATCCTCCCACCTCAGCCTCCCGAGTAGCTGGGACTACAGACTTGAGCCACCTCCAGCTTCTTGTGTGCCCAGGGATTTGGGGAGGTCACATGCAGAGGTGAGGCTTGGCCACCAGGGTCCAGCCTTGTGTCCCTGTTGCTGCCCCCTTGCCTTTGCCCGCCAGCTGAGTGCCCCTCCCTCGCCGTGCTGGGCATGGGGCTGGCCTGCTGCTCCAAAGATTCTTCTTGGGACATAGCCAGGAGCATGGGGCCAGTAGGGAACACCTGGGGACCAGGCTCAAGGGATCTGTGTTGGCCCCCAAACCTAGGACGGAGTCCCACCTTCCTGGGGGCCAGCCTCAGGTGCTCCCTGCCCCCAAGGGGAGGGCCGTGTCTTTGCTGGCCCTCCTTGTGGGTCTGAACAGTGGGCTGATGGGGTAGGCCCCTCAGGGTGTGCGGTGTGTGTAGAGGGGTGGGGGTGAGGGTTGCCGGGCAAGCAGGGGCTCTGGCGGGAGACTTGCCAGAGGCTGAAGCCCCAGGAGATTTCATTTTTTAAAAATTCATCCCGGAAAGCCAGCCAGAAAACTTTCTTTTGACAAAGCCACTGAGGAAAAGTGGTCAAACAGTGGCTTTCTTTTTAAAGCCCTCTTGGTTTTTCCCAAATTAGGAGGCTCTCTGAGTTGCTTATGAGACTGAACAGTCTGGAACTCTCTGGAACACGGTCCCAGAGCCTGAGGATTTGTCATCTCTCCAGCCAAACAGACCTACCAGTTGGACCCTAGACACCCCAAGGCGCCTGGGGGGTATTTCTCGGCCCAGGCTGTTTAGTTTGGTCTGGACAGAGACCGGAGTCTCCGTTTCGACGGGACTAGCAGACGTTCTAGAAGCTTCGAGTTTGTTTTCGTTCTTAGAAGTGTTGCCAATGCCCAGAAATTGCGATGCAGAGGATGACCTGGACTTCACGTGGAAGATAAACAGCGAGCCCCACGCCCACCCGGCTTCTGCACAGGGCTGTGGGGGCTGCAGGCAGACTCCTCTCGGCTTCACGTGCCATGGTGTTTTTCCCGTCCACCCTCCTTCCCTGAAATTCCTGAATTTCTCCTTACACTCTTTGGCTTTCCGTCTCCCCTGGCATCTCTGGGCCAATTGGGGAAGCTGTCATTTGCCCCAAACCCAGAAAACCTGGGATCTTGGCCTTAAGCACACTGCAGTGTCTCCTCCCCACACAGCTTGGAAGTTCCCGAGTCCCAGGCCGGGAGCCTGAGCCTTAGTGGTGAGCAGTGAGACCTTGCGGACACTTGGAACAGCCTCCCTGGAGTCTCCCCCACCCTGAGGGGGGATGCCCTCCCCGCCCCTCTCTGCCTGACTTCACAGCCTTGGGGACCTTCTGGGTGCGGGCTGTCCCCCGGGTGTACAGATGGGAGCATCACTCACTCTCATATTCGATTGTCTTTGAGGGGCTCCCCAGGGCATAGATGGGGTCCTGTAGGGGGACAGAAGGGTGAGGGCAGGGAGAAGGGGCTGTGTGTGTGGCCTGGTCTTACTTAAACTCTGAGTGGGAGATTTCCCGGGAGCCCGCTTTCCCCTTCCACAAGTGGAGCCCTTGGCAGCCTGGGCCAGATCTTTCCTGGGGGATGCTGTGCCTGGTCCCCAGCCCCTAACCTGCAGCCAGTGGCATGATGAGTCTTCCTGGCAGACCCTTCTAGGAGCCCTGGCTAATGGCTGTGTGGCTCCGCAGGTGGCTGTCCCCTGGGGCAGGGCATGGAGCTCTGCAGGTGGCTATTTCCTGGGGCACGGTGTGAGGGCCTGGGCCCCAGCACCTCCTTGGGAGACCATCTGGGAATGAGGAGGGGGCCACCTGGGCACCCCCACCCCCAACAGGTTGACAGATGGACTAGTCTCATCTTTTTGGCTGGAAGAGAGAGGAGTCCTGGACACAGGGTGTTCAGCCCCGGTGGAACCACCTCTGCTGTTCCCCCTCCCCCAGGCAGGGACCTGAAAGATGGAGATGTTTCTGGTTGCAACGGTCTCATTCTCTGTATGGCCGGCCCCCCTCCCTGGGTGCAGGAAGCTGGCTCTGAGCTGGGACACTTGGCCCTGCTTTCCACGTGGGTGGGCAGTTTCCCTGTGAGGGGTAGGCCAGGTCCCTCCCTGTGTCCCCCAGAGACCGATATTATCTACATAAAAAACGGACAAGTTTTCCTGGCTCCCAGCCAGGCCTGGAGGGGCGGCTCTCTGCTGTCCTCTGCCTCCTGTCCCACATTAGAGGTCAGGGGATGGAGTGCTTTGTAAATGAGCTGGGTTTTGTTTTTTTTCCTTTAGTTCAAAATAAAGTGCTGGAATCCCTCTGCTGCCCTGCCCCCAGGCCCAGACTGCACGGTGGGGAGAGTGGTCCTTGGTGTCCTCCCCAAGGAAGCCATTCCTGCTAGATGCCCTGGTAGGCTAGAAAGATGGCCGGGAGTGGGAGAGGCGGTCGGCTTATTCATTTGTTTATTCAACAGTCATCTGTGGGTGTCACTAAAGCCAGCTCTGTTCTAGGCACTGGGGTGCAGGGATGAGCCAGGAGAGGGTAGAACCAGGAAGACTTCCTGGAGGAAGGGCTACCTAACCAGAGACCACCATGGTATGAGTTTGCCAGGCAGAGCGTCGAGGGAGATGATGCTGGCCAGCTTCCTTTGCCTTTCCTCCCTTCTCCCTTCCATCCGTCCTTTCTTCTTTCCTTCCGTCTTGCTGTGTTGTGCAGGCTGGAGTGCAGTGGTGCAATTACAGCTCTGTAGCCTCGAACTCCTGAGCTCAAGCCATCCTCCTGCCTTAGCCTCCCAAGTTGCTGGGACTACAGGCAGGTGCCACCACGCCCGGCTAATTTTTTTTTTTTTTTTGTAGAGATGAGGTCTTACGGATGTGAGCCACTGTGCCCGACCTTCTCTTGCCATTTCTGCAGACTTGTAGGTTGTGTGGCAGATCCTTTGTGCCCACACCTGGCACAGGTGCCCTTGACACTGAGGGAGGAGGTGAGGGAGAGGGCGGTTTGTGCAAGCATAGGTGTCAGCAGGAAGAGGAGACTTGTCACGGCGGGGGTGGGGGGTGGGGGGTGGGGACCGCCACTGTGGGCTCCCCCCACCAAGTGGGGGTGCACTGCAGCCGCTTGGGCTGGTGCAGGACTGCAGGTGGGAGAGAGGTACTGGACATGTCAGGGTAGCGAGGGTGGAGCAGGCTGCAGGTCTGTAGTGGTGGCTCTCAACCCTGGGCCTCCCTCAGAAAACCTCAGAAAGGGCTGCTTTGCTTTTTTTCTACACTACAAAAGAAACCCTGGGCTGCCAGCCTCTTGGAGGTGGGATGGGGGTGGGGATCCTTCATTCGCACCTTTGCGGCCAGGCCAGCGCGTTGCAGAGGGCGGAGGCGTGTCCTCTTCTTGTCTGGTGCTGTCCCCAACCCCCAACTTCCCGCCCTGGAAACACTGAGATTTGGGGCAGCTGGGAGGGCACAGAGTGGGGACCCTGATGAGGGAGGAACTCTTCCCCCAGCCCCGGCTGCAGCCACAAATGTTTATATCTCTCCTAATATTTAAATGATGAAGCCGGGCCCCTGCAAACAGCTGCCCTGGAGCCAGCTGTCCCGGGCCTCCCCTCCCCACCCCGCTTCTTCCCTGTCTTGCATTCTTTGTCTCTGACCCAAGTCCTGGCCCTTCCAGCTGTTCCCCCTTTGCTCACAGGCACCTCCTCCAACCAAGCTTCGTTATTTTTTATAACCATTTCCTTTTGTTGCACCTACCACGTGCCAGGCCCTGGGCTGGTGCTGTACGAATGAGGTCTCTCTTAATCCCCCGAGAGCCCAGCAAGGTGGACCAGGCTGCGGAGGCCCAGGCCCCGGAAGGGAGACCCAGGTCCCCCAGGCCCCACGCCTGCATCCGTCCATCACTCCCCGCTGCCAGGACCTGCTCCATGGCCCCCGCCTGGTGCCACCTGACGTGGGCTCATCCTCGCCTCGCCCTGGTGGGCAGGCCCCTGCCTGGGGATGGTGGAAATCTCACTCTGCTTGTCGGTGGAGAGTGGGGACAGCCGGGGGTCCCGATCTGGGGTCTGATGGCTTGCCTCTGCCTCAGTTCAGCCTGGCTGCTCTGCGGCTCGGTGGCCATGTTTGTGAAGCAGGAATGACGGAGCCACTGGCGTGGTGGTTGGGAGGCTTGGGGGAGGGCGTGGAAGGCTTAGCGCAGCGCCTGAAGCAGGGCTCTCTGCTTTGGAGGCGCTTGCCGAGGCCCAGGGCTGGTGCGGAGGCGGAGGCTCACATCTGTACTTGCCCTGGCGCAGGCTGCGACGTGGATGAGTCATTAGCCTCTCTCTGCCTTAGTTTCCCGTCTGTAGAATGGGGACGAGAGTAACTCCGTCTTTGGTGGTTATGAGGGCTGCTTGAGCGTGGGGAGCACTCAGGAAACGTCAGCTGTGACAGATTCAGCGCAGCCAGCCCTGGTGAGACTCCCACTTCCCGCCAGGCGGGGTTTGGGGGGACAAGGATGGACAAGCCTGGCTCCTGCCCCTGGGAGGGCTGCTGTGCAGCAGGGAGGAAGGTGACCGCTGCTCTACGGCCGGGGGCTGACTCGGCGGGGAGATCTCGCGGGAGGCTGGCTGGGGGCTGCCCCTATCTTCTGCCTGCAGGACCTTGGTCAGGCTTTGGGACCTTGTGACCGATACTCCACCGCCCTGCCCCCGTCCGCTTTGTCCTCAGCAGTGCCCAGTATGTGGCTGACTTCTGCATGTTTTTCCGTCTGTGACCGACCTGGGAGCTGAGCCGAGGTGGCTGAGGCTGGACGTTGTCCTTGGGTGACTCCGGGAAGGTGGGGGTGGGGTGGTTTGTCTTGTGGGCTTCCTTCTCGGAGGGGTTCTCAGGAGTGGGTGGTAGACAGGAGGCACGTGGGCCCTCGGAGGGCGAGGTCCACGCCTGGCTGCCCCTCGAGAGCACCCTGGGTGCCCAGGCTCACCCTGCCTTCCTGAACAGGGACCACCAAGAGTTGGGACCATCCATCTATTTTTTTTTAGCAAGATCCAGAAATGATTGTGATGAACAGTCAGGGCTGAGGATGACTGATCTGGAACCAGAGCCTTAGAACTCTCAAGGAATTTAGAGGACAAGCCCTGGAACGTGTCAGGATCTCAACCACGTGCTGCTGTGTGGCGAAAGCACCCAGTGTGGTGGCTGGATGAGCCTGCTCTGAACGCACAGGTGTGCACACGTCAGTAAAACGAGTGGAAGGACAATTGTCAAAATGGCGATGGTGGTCATCTGAGTTGGGGGTTTATAGATTTTTTTTCCTTTGTTTTTCTGTGTTTTGCAGATTTTCTGCCTTATCCCTAAATGGCCTTTATAATCAGGAAAAAAGCAATAGACGTTATTTTCAGAAGTTCATCGTCGGCTGGGTGCCGTGGCTCACGCCTATAATCCCAGCACACTGGGAGGCCGAGGTGGGACAGGCATTTGAGGCCGGGAGTTTCAGACCAGCCTGAGCAAGAGCGAGACCTCGTCTCTCTACTAAACACAGAAAAAATTAGCCGGGTGTTGTGACGCGCACCTGTAGTGCCAGCTATTGGGGAGTCTGAGGCAGGAAGATCACTTGAGCCTGGGAGTTGGAGGCTGCCGTGAGCTGTGATGACGCCACTGTACTCCAGTCTGGGGGACAGAGCGAGACCTTGTCTCACTAAAATAAAATAAAATAAAATAAAAGTTCATTGTCAAAGAAAAATAACTCACCCTACCTAATCTCTGTCCCTGGTTTGAGAGATGAGGAAGCAGAAGACCACAAAGTGACCAGTTCCCTGGTCGGTGGCAAAGCCAGGTGGCCTGAGGTCCTGGCTGGTTCTCCCGGGCTCCAGGTGGGGGTGTTGGGTGGAGCGAGTTGGCTTTGTCCAGAGGGGCAGGCCGCCTGGAACCGCACCTGCAGGAGCTGCTGGCCGCTGCATTTTTGGAATGTGGGCCAGAGCCCGGGTCCCCACTTGGGCCCAGGGTGGTGAGGCGGCCTGGCCTTCCCTGTCCTCTGCCCCAGGCCCCTCCCATTGTGCTGCGTGTCAGAACTTGCTGGACCTAGTTGGTTCAGGAGCGAGTTCACTGGAGCTGGTGGCAGACCTCACTGTGGCCCTCGTGGGGTCATGCTGTGTCCGGGCTGGAAGGGACCTTTCGGTCTAACCCTTCCTGTTCGTCACCAGGAAACTGAGGCCAGAGGGGTCATCTGCCTGCCCCACGGTGGGGTGCGGGGTGTAGATGGCCGCGTGACTCCTCCATGCCACGCCCAGACAGCCCCTCGGCTCTGGGCCTCCCACACTTAAGAGTTGGCTGAAATCTTCCTTTTAATTAGGAAAAGAATGGCCCCGCCCGCAGCCCCGTGCCCTGCAGGCTCTTTCTCTCTTCTGCCCCAACCCCTTCCGCAAGAGCAGAGGGGCTTTGGGCTGGTGGGTTGGGTCCCTGCGGATGCAGTGGCTCTTGGGCAGTTTCCGGGTGGGTGGGGCTTGGCCCTCTTCCTGCCCAGCGTCCTCTGCAGGCCACCAGTGTCGGGGACCAGGGGCTTCACCAGATGGGAAGAAGGTGGTGGTGATTGGCAGGCCTGGCCACACGTGGCCTGCAGGCAGGTCAGAGGTCAGGGGGCTAGTTGGTGGCTCTGGGCGTGGGGGCGCCCAGGTCACTGGGGTGTGGAGTTTACTGTAAACAACTCTCTCATTTTCCCTTCTCCCGCAGGCCACCAGCAGGATCGAGGGGTCCTCTGTTTATGAGGTGTGGCTGGGGGGATAATTATCTGCCCCCTGGAGCTGAGCAGGCTGGTGACTTAAGGGTTACTGACACTGTCCAGGTGGCCTCTCTGGCTTCCCCTCTTGGAAAGAAAGGGAAGGCCCTTCACAGGGACCCGTTTCAGGCTGGTCACCGTCTGAGGGGCGGGGCACAGTGCCACCCGGCCTGCACAGGTGTCTGTTCTCTCCTTCAGCAGGGTTTTCCTGAAACCTTCCATGCAGGGCAAGTGAGCACTCAGGAGGCCCAAAGCGCAAACATAAGAGAGTAAATCGCTTGCTGCTGGGCTGCTGTGACTGGGGGGTGGGGATGAGCTGCACAGCTGAGCAGGACAGCTGTGACGTGGACAGCGTGGTTAGTCCGGGGAGGCTCCCTGGCGGAGAAGGGTTTAGTAGGTGTTGGTAGAAGGCAGGAGGTGTAGGTAGCAGCAGGGAACCAAGGCCCGGGGTCAGTTCGCAGAGCTGCCGCTACGCAGTGCCAGGAACTGGGAAACACAGTTCTGGAGGCCTGAAGTCCAAAACCACGGTGTCTGTGGGACTGGATCCTTCTGGGGACGCCGAGGGACGTTCCGTACTGGGCCTCCCTCCCAGCTCTTGGGGCCTCGCCGCGCTTGGCGCTCCCTGGCTGGCGGACGCCTCTCTCCGGTCTTCATCTTCACACGGCCCTTTCTGCGTGTGTCTCTGTGCCTTCCCTTTCTGTCCCTTATGAGGACACTTGTCCTTGGCCTTAGAGCCTACCCTACATACAGGATGATCTCATCTCGAGATCCCTAATTACATCTTCAAAGACCCTGTTTCCAACTAAGGTCACACTCATAGGTACAGAGCCAGGACTTGGACACATGGTTTTGCGGTCACTGTCCAGTCCATCCAGCAGCCAGTCTTAGGGGAGCAGCGTGTTCTTGGCTTGGGGTGAGGGGAGTCAGCGGGTGTCCCGCATCATGTGACCTGGAGCGGCCGTCGGCCTCCACGAATGTCTAATGAGATGTGGCGGGGTGCCCCTGTCCCACCCTCTGAGTGGTGGTGGCTCAGGAGCAGGTGGCTCAAGCCAGTGGACTGAGACCCTGTCTTTTTTTTTTTTTTTGGAGACAGAGTCTCACTCTGTTGCCCGGGCTACAGTGCCATGGCGTCAGCCTAGCTCACAGCAACGTCAAACTCCTGGGCTCCAGTGATCCTTCTGCCTCAGCCTCCCGAGTAGCTGGGACTACAGGCATGTGCCACCATGCCCGGCTAATTTTTTCTATATATATATTTTCAGTTGTCCAGCTAACTTTTTTCTGTTTTTTAAATAGAGACAGGGTCTCCCTTTTGCTCATGCTGGTCTTGAACTCCTGAGCTCAAACAATCCTCCCTCCTCAGCCTCCCAGAGTGCTAGGATTACAGGTGTGAGCCACCACGCCCGGCCTGAGACCCTTTCTTTTGTACCTGTCCCCCTGGCACAGCCATTTGGATGGGGGTGGATGGCACAGGGGCGGCTGTCCCCACCCTTACCCTGGAGGAGAGTGTGTACTGGGCCAAGAACAGGACACTTGTCACCTCTGTGGGCAGAGTCCAGCAGTTCACACATCTGCTGCCGTGGAGGGACCTGATCCAGCCTCAACCTCCACCACGTGGGCAGAGCTTCACTGCCCTTAGAGGCCGACACCGTCCCCTGGACTCCTCAGCGGCCACTCCCAGCCCCTCGTCCTGTCTGGGCTCTTGCCCTTCCCCATGGCTCTGGGCAGCTCTGGGCTGGGGTGTGGACACCCCGGGCTGTGCTTGGCTCTCGGTGTGCCCTGGAGGCCACACCGTGCTCACCTAGGTTTCCAGGGGTCTTCTCAAGTTCTAGGTGGGCTTCATGCAGGTTCCCAAGGGCTTTGACACCCCAGGTGAGGCCCCAGTAAAGTCCCAGAACAGGAGGACCCTGGAGAAGTCCTCGCTCAGGCCCAGCCCGGGGCTGTTAGAACAGCTGGGCAGCCCCTCTTCTGGGGGTACTGCTGCTGCTGGCAGCCCTTCTGGAATCTTCTGTGTCCAGCTGTGGCCTTCCCACACAAGAGACCCACCTCCCCGTCTGAGTTTCATGCCTCCCCTTCTCTGCCAAACTCTCGTGTCCTTGAGAGTGGGGACCGAGTGCCCCGCACTCTCGGGTTCCGCAGAACCCAGATTGGTTGATGCAGGGCTCTGTGGTCACTGTGGTCTGTCCTCACCTCCAGCCCAGCTTGGCGAGCTCTGGGCCGCACCATTGAGAGCTGACCCCCGAGCCCCTCCCTGGCCCTGGAAGCAGCTGGCTCTTGGGTGCTGCTCACACCGGAGCCTGAACTCTGCTCCCGGGGGTCACCGCCCCCTGTAATTAGGCCCCAGCTCACATCGGCTGGGCAGAGGCTGTGTGCTGCCCGCCTGCAGGCCATGATACAGAGCCGTGATTAATGAAGGCGCCACCTGGGCCAAGTGGCCCCTGGTGTTAAACTTTTTTTTTTTGCATTTTTTAAGTGCTTTTAACATTTTCCCCAATAGACAGTGGGGTCATGGAGGGGAGGAGAGGTGGTTTCTCTGCCGGCAAATCAGGGATGGCCACCACCTGTGTGCAGGGCCGGAGCTGGGGACAGGGAAGGGAGGAATAGCTCGACTAGGAAGCTGGACCCTTGTGCTCACGCCCCTGGCAGCTCTATCTGGCGCTGTAGAGCAGACACTGACACCTTCTTCAGGGTCCCCACCGATCTAACCATCATGCGGGAAAGAACCAGGTGGGGACAGGCGCCCTGCTGCAGGCCAGACGGGTGTGCAGTGGTTCTAAGGTGGGAGCACTTGAGTGATCTCGGAAGATGGTCCACGGAGTTGGGGAGGCGTTTCATGGAGCAGTATTCACGGAGCCTCGGGATCTGGGAAAAGGAGTGTTTGGGGGCAGCGGTTGTGGAACATTCTGGGCTGGTTGGAGGGTGCGGGCAGAGAGGAAGAGCAAGAGATGGGCTGAGAAGGTGGCTGGGGACCGGTTTCTTGGGCGAGGGGCTGTGTCAGGCCTGGAGCCAGCAGCTCGTTTCTCCCTCCCCGGGAACAAGGGTGGAGAGCCGAGGGATGGCCCCATGGCTGTCTGGGGCTGCAGAAAGGGTGTGGGTGGATGAAAGCTCAGAGAGCCTCAACCCTTGGGACCCGGTAACCTTGGAGGCCCTGGGAGCTGCCGCTTGTGGTTTCGGTCTTTGAAGTCAGTCACCTCCCAGGGGCTACCTCCTGCCTTCCCGGGCTGCTGCTTATCAGGGGACCTTTGACCCCAAGAGACCTGAAGGTTATCTGATCCCTCCCCTACCCTTTAGGCAGGCCACACCTAGACCCTCCTGTGCAGCCCCCACCTGGGCCAGTGTACTTCTGCGCAGCCTTTGGGGAGAGCAGCGTCTCACCAAGCCACACTGGTGGCCCCACCTGAGCTGTGTCTGCCCCGCCCCTCGTCCCTACTGCTCAGGCCCGTTTCCCCTTGTTCAGTGCCTAGTGGTGCCAGCCAACAGCTGGCTTAGCAGCGGGGAGAATAAGACCAGTGCCTCCCGCCCGATCGTGCCAGATGTGCTCACGTTCCCATAACTCTAATTTAGTAAAGGAAAAAGGAAGCCCAGTGCCTTAGAGTGACTTTTAAAGTCTGCCTGGAATGTCCCTGCAGCTGCCAGAACCCAGGCTCGAGGCCGGTGGCTGGAGCCAGCACAGAGAGGGCCTTTTCCCCGAGACAGTGTCCCCGGAGGCTGGGTGGGCTTTCAAAGAAGAGGACCCAAGGCCCCACGCACGGTGGCTTCCTCGGGAGCATTCACCGTGGTCCTGGCTCTGCTCTGCGTAAAGAGAGATTTCTTGAAGCAGAAGCTGCTTTGTGGCTGTCCAGTGGGCCTGTCTTGGCTGCAAGGTGGCTCCCTGACCGTGAGTGTGTCATCCCTTGACCCCTCTCTGATGGGACATACATAATACCTGCCCCAGGTAGGGTGACCATATAACTTGCTGTCCCCGTGGGAACACTCAGGAGTGAAAGGGGCACCTCGTGTGAGTACAGCGGGACAGCAGGGACGAACTGGGACCATCCCAGGAGCGCTGGGCATGTGGGCACCTGAGCCGGGGTAAGTGTGAGGGAAGCTCTGTGACTTGCTGGGGCCCAGTATGAGTTGGTGGCCCGCAGCAGTGAGGGCCAGGCTCCTTCCTGCCAGGCTGGCCCAACTCCAGGGCACCTGTGTCCCCTTCTCCGAGCAGGCGAATCGGTGGCTGGAAGTGGCTTCGGAATTGACAGACACTTGGGAAGTTGAAGGGGACGGCCACAGCGGCTGCAGCAGGCTCAGGACCTGCTCCCCTGTGTTTCCTATGTTCTGTTGGTGTGTTCCTTTCCTGCAGCTGCCACAAAGTGCCACAACATGGGGCCTCACGACAGTGGAATGTGTTCTCTCACCGTCCCGAAGCCCCGAGAGACAGTCTGTCCCTTGCCTCTTCCAGGGTCGGGCCTCTGTCTCCATCCCCACCTGGTCTGCTCCCGGGGTCCCTTGTCTTTCTCCTTGTCTGTGTTTTGTAAGGACGCTCAGCATTGGATTTGGGCCCACCCTAAATCCAGGGTGACCTCATCTCAGTAGAGCCCTTTTCCAAATAAGATCACGATCGCAGCT
Source organism: Lepilemur ruficaudatus (assembly GCA_963574885.1). Lineage (NCBI taxonomy): Eukaryota > Metazoa > Chordata > Mammalia > Primates > Lepilemuridae > Lepilemur > Lepilemur ruficaudatus. The sequence goes on from CAUYRT010095546.1 coordinate 41,596, forward strand.
TCCAGGAGTTGGGACTTGGATGTGTCATTTCGGGGGACTCTCTTCAGCCTGCTACGTCTGGCAGACCCTGAGTTCCACCCCTGCCCATGGAAAAAGCATCTTCCCTGAAACTGGCCCCTGGTGCCATAACGGTTGGGGACTGCTGCCGTAGCAGATTCTGGAAGCTCCTCTCTTCCCTTCTGGAGGGACGAGAGTGTGTAGCCACGCTGCTTGGGAGATTGTTAGGGAGCTTTACCGAGGGAGAAACTAACATCACGAAGTGGGGGAATGAGGGAAGTCCCAGAATTTGGGGGCCAGCTGTTGATGGCAGCTGCCACTGGGCTGCCCGCCCCTTTGTATCCTGCCTTGGGGACTGGGAGTTGCAGTGCTCTGTTTCTGGAAGCAATGCTGGAGGCTGCCATGCCCCCTAGGCTGGGCGGAGGGTCCCGTTGCAGCGTGTGAAGGGAGGTGGCTTGTTTATTTCTCTTGGCCTCAACTGGGATTCCCACCGTAGGCACGGCACGGGGCAGACCTGCTCGTTCTCACGTCCTCACTCCAGAGTGGGCCAGGCCTCCTGGCAGGGGCGTGCCCATGACGTCCAGGCCCAGGGGCAGCAGAGGCAGAGAGAGAGAGAAACCTCCTCCTAACACGTGAAGCAGACAGTCATCAGAATAAATCAGACGGGGCAGGGGTGACCTCACAGCCCTCCCTGGGTGCCAGGGACGCCCTGGTGAATTCCAGGTTCTTGGGGACGCCTCCACCTGAGGCTCGATGGGGATGGTGCAGCCTTTCCTCTCTGTTGGGGAGGCTCAGGGCAGCCCCCTGGTGAGACAGTGCTGGGCCTTTCGGGGCAGGCCTTGGCCCTGCAGGTGGTCAGAGAGGCGGGAGCAGGGGCCGTGTGGACAATGTCTGCAAGCCTCAGGCCTTGGTCACTGGGCCATGTGCAGATAAGCCCAGGGTGACTGGCAGCCCTTGGCCACCACATGGGCCTCGCCGTCTGAGCGGGAACTCTCTACAGAACGGGCCGGCAGCAGCTGCTCTGGCTGCTGTGGCCCAGCGAGGCCTGGCGGTGGGAGGGGCAGAGGAGAGGGTTTTGAGTGGTGGGTGCCAGCACCCTTGTTCTCTCCCCTTCCCAAACCCGGGGGAGGTTTGAAGTGTCTGGCTGTGGCTCTCTAAGGAGGGAGAGCATCCTCCGCCTTCGTCTGGACCTTGCCGATGAACATGGTTCTGACTCTCTGCTGGGAACCGGGGTGGCCTCAGCTGACAGCGCTGCTTCCTGACCTCCCTTTGCAGCTCCACACGGCCTCACTGCGCCTATTTTTAAGTCCTTCCTCTTGGACTGTTTTGCTTCCTGAGAACACTCCCCTCCCCACCCCCCGTCCACATCTTCCTCCCTGTCCCGGGCCGGCTCCCACCTGCCCGAGTAGCCATCAGAAGCAGATTCTGAGATGCAGGAGGGGACCCCGGGGATCCTCGAGCGATGGAATCCCCGGGAGGGATGACGGCCAATAAAAGGTGCATCCTCAAGCACATCGTGACCTGGGCACCTGGTGCTCAGCCCTCCTGGGCAGCACTGGGAGCCACAGACCTTGTCCCCAGGGTCACCCCACCCACCTGGGCTGGGCAGAGGGAGCTGGGTTCTCACACTGCAGTCCTTGGCACAGGGCTGCAGTTTAGCTGCTTCCTGCCTTCCTGGGCTTGGGCGTCAGGTGGCCACCAGGAAAGGCCCTGGGCAGGGAGGCAGATACAGGTCCTGTGACGGCAGCAGGCGGGATTGATGGCGGGAAGGCCAGGACAGCCTCACCCCAGCGAGGTGACCTGTACCTGGTGCCCTTAATGCTTATAGCAGGTGGCAGGCGAGGGTGCTGAGGCTCGGAGAAGTTTCCTGCGGTCATGTCACTCTCCTGTTGGGTCTCCTGCTCTCGGCCCTGAAATACAGAGCACAGCAGGCCCCCCACGTCCGGCTGGCACTCCACCCCAGGGGCTGTCCTTCAGCTCCTCAAAGCACAAGGGCCTTTGCTCCTACCTCTCGAGTGCTGCGTAAGTAGGAGGGTGAAGGACTCCTCCCAGCCAGACCCCGCTCTGCCAGTGCTGAGGCCCACCCGACTCCGCTGTCCCCTACTGTGGAGAGCAGGGACCTATGCCAAGGCCAGGTCCCCGCAGGAGAGTGGGAACAGAGGGGCTGTCCAGCCGAGCCCACGGGGTGCAGGTTCACGGGCTCGCTCTGTGGGTCCTGAGGGTTGCGCAGAGTTACCTGCCGGCTGGGGCTTTCCTGTGGCTTTTCCTGCAGACCCGGGGTGGGAACTGGGAGATGTCTCCCTACTCCCTGGCACCACCTCTCCAGGTTCCCTGGCCCCTGACCCTCGCTCCCAGGTGGCCACTGTTTCTTCAGGGACAGAGCTTGCTTTGCGGTTGCTTGGAAGAGACTCAGTTTGACCAGAGCTAGCGTGCCCGGAGCCGGGGCTCAGAATTTGACCCTGCACCGGGCAGTGGCCGCGTTGCTCCCTGCCAGGGGAGCTGCACATGCCTTGGTCTCTTGCATTTCTTTGCACGACATCTGTCCTAGGCTGGAGCAGGGCTTTGTGGCTCGCCTGGTATCCCCTCCCCAGACTTCGGTACACACCAGGAAGTGCTCGATCTGGTTTCAGGAGCTGGGAGCAGTTTGCCGGGCAGCCTGCGGTCAGAGCGGGGCCCTTAACAATGGTCCCTTGTGCACACGGCACATTCCTCCCTAAACAGGCCCAGATCCAGGCTGCTCCTGCTTCAGCCCCCCCATGGTCACGGACAGGAAGGTTTGCATCTGGAGGGAGGCCCCGCTCTGCCTCTGTGTAGCCGCTGAGACCGTAGGTGTTTGAGGACAGGAGAGGCCCAGAGACGCTTTCCTGGGAGTGGGGAGAGCCCGGCGTGCAGTTACCCACACCTTCTAGCTTGTTCGAGCAAGGTGCATTTTTACAAAAGCGTCAGTTGTTTTATTCCCTGGAAACATGAAGTGACCCACGGTTAGCACAGGTATCTCGAAACAAGGCGGGAAATATCGTGTCATGCAACACCCACTGCTGTTCCATGCAGAGCGTGTGTGTGCGTGCAAACTGCACATGTGTGTATGAAATGGAATTAGGATCATTGTACGCATCTTGTAGCCTGCTATTTTTACTTAATATCCTCAGCATTTCTCATCTGCAAAAATGTGATTTTGATGACGACGCAGGCCTTTGGCACATGAGTTTAGAAAATCTACGTAAACCTGGATGGTGTCCAGTGTTTGTGATTTTAATGCTGATGCAAACATCCCGGTGCATAAATCTTTCCGTACGTGTGACATCCCCGTCGGGGTGGTGGCAGGATCAGTGATGTTATTCCCCTGACGACTTCTCCAGCCATCTGGGTTTTCTGTGTGACTCCAGAAAAGGGAACAGGAGGCAGCTCTGGCTCCTCTACACTCCCGTGAGCGGCTCTGGACTGGCGCTGGGTGGAGGGTGGTGACGGCACCAGCGAGAGGGGCCCTTGACCACCCTGCAGCCCGGAGGCTTCATCTGTCCGGTGGTCCTGTGCAAGTGTCCTGGGGCTGCTGGCACAAATTGCTGGAAACGGGGTGGCTTAACAACATACCCTCATTCTCCCACAGTTCTGAGGCCAGAGGTCTGAGATCAGGTGTGGGCAGGGCTGTGCTCCCTCGGGAGGCTCCAGAGGAGGGTCCATCCTTGCCTCTGCCAGCTTCTGGTGGATACAGGCGTTCCGGGGCTTGGGGTGGCATCAGTCTCTGCTGTGCTGTCACTTGGCCACCTCCTCCGTGTCTCAAATTTCCCTGTACCTTTTTATTATAAGGATGCGTGTCAGTGGGTTTAGAGCCGTCCTAAATCCAGGGTGGTCTCATCTCGGGATCCTTGATTCCATCTGCAAAGACTCTTTTTCCAAATGGGGTCACATTCACAGGTTCTCAGCATTAGGACTTGGACACATCTTTTGGGGGGGCCACCATCCGACCCATTACCGAACCTCAGAGGGAAGTGACACTTCTCGGGCTGAAATGGAGTGAAGATCCGGGGCTTCCCTGCTGTGGAGGCTCATTCTGGGGGGCCCTCTGGGCTCTATGCTAAAGTTACAAGCTGAGATCCAGCCTTCTGTGAGTTTTCTAGAAGCACCTGAGGCCCGGTGCAGGGATGGGGTAATGGAGTAGGGGACGTCTGGCTCTGTTCCCAGGGAGCCCAGACACGCCCCCTGCAGCCAACCTCAGCGGTCATGACGTGGCCAGGGTGACGTGGGCGGGGCTGGCGTGGACTGCGTGGGGCCAGGGCAGGTTCTGGGAGGAGGCTGCGGGGGCCTCGATTCACAGGAGGAGGAGGAGGATGCAGCAGTGGCACCTGCTTGTTTGGGGGAAACGGCATAAGCCAGGGTGGGCACCTCTTCGTTTGGGTGTCACCTTCTTGACATCCAGCGGGGACATGGTTTCCTTGGGAAGACGGACGCCCCCAGAGCGGAGCAGCTTCTTGCCTCGCTGCTCTGCTGGTACCTGGTGCAGATTGCACGCCGTGACGCAGGACTCGAGTTTACCGAGTTCACTGAGCACTCGCTCTCCCGATGGGGGGGGCGGGGCGGCTCCTTCAGCGGGAACAGCCCCCGCTGTCTTGGAGCTTGCGGCAAACACCTAGACAGATGACAGAGCTGACAGCAAGCACAGAGGTCGGTCGTGGGGTCGGGGGGTGATGCCATGAAAAGACACAAAGCACTGGAAGACGGGGTGCTACAGGCTGCAGGGTGGGAGGTCACTGGCGGGCGGGGCGTGCCTGCGCTGTGGTGGCTGCCCAGGGCGCGAGGAGCGAGCCACACAGACACCTGGAGGAAGGAGTGTTGCAGGAGAAGGGCCAGTTTCGGTTCCGGAATGATCTTCGTGTGCATCACTGCACTGGGACTGTAGACTCTACCGTGAGCTGGAACCAACGAGAGCTTCGCTTTGGTGCAGAGTCTTAAATTTTGATTCTGCAACTGGGGGTGGGGCTCCGAATGGGCTCCCCAGGAGGGGCTCTCCGGGACTCCCGGGGAAGGGGTCTTCTTACTCTCTTGGTGCAAACCTGGAAAAAGGTCTTCACTTGCCTACTTTCTGTCCTCCCACTCGGCCTCGAGGACTAATGCCGAGAGGGGCACCTGGAAGCCGGCCCCTCCTCTAGAGAGCACGCAGGACAGAGGCATGTCATGTGGGGACAGTTTGGACAGTGCGCTCAAGGCAAGGGGTAGACCAGGTGACCTCGGTGTCCCTGGGAACCACACAAGGACACACTCATGTCAAGGCTCTGAGCTTTGGACTTTCTGGCCAGTGTAAGTGGGCAGTTAGCCCTTCCTCAGGGCTCCTTTTAGAATCAGAGCGGGCCTTCCGCACACAGGGTCTGTCTCAGTGACAGTCCCCAGCGAGGGGTACAGCTGCCCCAGGTCGGGAGCCCAGACTCCCCAGCGCAGTGTCCTGCTGCCCTGTGGCCGTTACCACCCGGAGGTCGCTGGCTGGGCCCACGGGCCATGCAGCCTCGGATGAGATGTTGTTTGGTTGTACAGTATTTGTTTTGCTTTGTGCCAGTGTTTAAAAACCAGGAGATAGCATATAAAAATCCAGATTTCTAGGCCGTCTTGGGAAGTCAGAAGCTCTGGCCACGCTGGGCCGGTGTTCCTGCAGGGCTGCGAGGCTGCCTCCCTGAGACTCGGGGACGTGGCGTGTGATGACTCTTGAGGTCCCTGGATCCACGCAGCTCCCTACCCGGCCGCATTGACAGTCCTGCCTGGTCTCTGGGGACGGTTGAGTCCAGCAATCCAGGATTTTGTCGTTTTGTGTCCACCAAGAAGGAGGGGTGCTCAGGGCTCAGAGAGGAGTCCCCACAGGAACACCACGCCTGGGAAGCTGATGGTGGAGTGGCCAGGGATCGCGGGCTGGGCCTCCTCTGCCTCTCCCCTCCCCACACTTAAGGGCACAGATGCCCCTGGCCGCCCACCCAGACACCCAGCCACTCACCACCCTCTGCTCTTCTAAAGGAAGGACTGTCCACTGTGAAGAGATGGGAGCTGTGTTTGCATTTGGAGGAAAGGAGACCCGAGGGGTGGGTGTGGAGCGCAGTCCGGGATAGCTGTTGTGGGGGCTGGGCGCCAGCTGTCCCTCTTCCCTGTGGGCAGGGGAGGAAGTGGTGGGTGTCCCATGGGATCCCGGGCTCTGGAGGCTGGAGAGGGTGGGGAGGGGCTGGGGGAGGCCCGGGGAAGAGCTGGTGAATGTTCCTGCCACGTGGGCCCCTTCCCGCCTGGTCCCTGTAACCCAGAGCAGCCGGCTCTCATTTGGAGGACAGTTGCAGGGACTGTAGGGGTGGCAGCCTCCTGGGCACCGTCCCCACTGCCTCCAAGGGAGCAGACCCTGGAGGAGAGGGCAGGATGGCTGGGCAGAAACGCTGGGCTGCAGGGCGGGAGTTGGTGGCTGTGTCCTCATACGAGCCGGCGTCGTCGCATGGGGAAAATGCAGGGGGGTGGGAGGGCTGAGAAAGTGGGTGTGTGCAGACTCCACCGGGGAGCTGGACCTCCAAGTGGCTGGAACCGTGGGCTTTGGCATCAGACTGATGGATGGTCTAGTCCTGCATCTGACTCTCTGTGCTGTCAGGCGCATTGCTCAGGTGCCCTTTGCCTCAGTTTCCCCTTCTGCACCAGGCGATAGTAGCAGGGCTATGGCAGAGTAAATGTGACAGGGTAGGCCCAGTGCCGTGCTGGTGGTGAAGGCTCCAGTGTCAGCTGCTGGTGTCGGGATTCACGTGATGTTCCTGTCCTGGTTCTGATTGGTTGTGGGGTTTGGTCATTGTTCCTGGGAATGTGTCCCCTGCTGCTGCTGCTGGGTGTGTGCCTTGGGTGCGGGTGAGGAGGAGTAAAGAAAGTCACTACAAGAAGGAGATCAAGGCCCCTCACGAACCAGGACGTTCTATATGGACGTAGCTGGGGGGGGCTGCGTGGTTTGCTCGTGGCCATGGCAAGACGGAAGGGGCCGTGCCTGCCACGCTCCAGCCTGTGCCCCTCTCCCCCAGAACTCATGGCTCTTGGTGCTTCTGCCGGTCACCTAGAACGGGGCTGTCCCTCTTTCTTGTTGAGAGGTGAAGGACGAGCAGTCCCCTGGGGCCTGGGGCCAGCGTCCCAGCCGGCTACCTTCCTCTGCTGTCGTTAGCAGGAAACATGCCGCGTGTTCTCCGGCCGGCCACTCACCACCCACGTCCTCCTTTCTTTATTTTTCAGCCTTGAAAAGATCTTTTGAGGTCGAGGAGGTTGAGACACCCAACTCCACCCCACCCCGGAGGGTCCAGACGCCGCTGCTCCGGACCACTGTGGCCAGCTCCACCCAGAAATTCCAGGACCTGGGCGTGAAGAACCCGGAGCCGGCGGCCCGCCATGTAGACTCCCTAAGCCAGCGCTCGCCCAAGGCTGCCCTGCGGAGGGTGGAGCTCCCGGGGCCCAAGGTAGCCGAGCCCGTGTCGCGGCGCACGGAGCTGTCCATCGACATCTCGTCCAAGCAGGTGGAGGGCACGGGGGCCACCGGGCCGTCCCGGTTCGGCCTCAAGAGGGCCGAAGTGCTGGGCCACAAGACACCGGAGCCAGCCCCTCGCAGGACGGAGATCACCATCGTCAAGCCCCAGGAGTCAGCTCACCGGAGGATGGAGCCCCCCGCCTCCAAGATCCCCGAGGTGCCCGCCGCCCCCGCCGCCGACGCAGCCCCCAAGAGGGTGGAGATCCAGGTGTCCAAGCCAGCCGAGGCACCTGCCGCTCCCATCCCGCCCCAGACCCTGGAGAATTCAGAGCCTACCCCCTTGTCTCAGCTGCAGAGCAGGCTGGAGCCCAGGGCTCAGCCCCCCACAGCTGAGGCCCCACCCCGGAGCCAGGAAGGTGAGTCGCTGAGCAGCAGTAATCTTGGGGAGTCTGCAGGTCGGCGGGCAGGGGGTTTGCTTTACTGCGAAGTCTTGGGAAGAAGCTGGGTGTGGGTGGGGGATACGTCCATGGAGACCAAGAAAGATCAGAATACATGGGGTGGGGCCCGAAGACTCAGGGGAGGTGGCTGTGGCTCTCTCTGTCCACTGGGGACACTCTCAGTTGCCACAAGTGGGACTTGAGTGACACTTTGGAAAGAATCGGGCTTGCGAGGAGCCCCTTTATTAGTCCGTGTGGGCCGTGGTGGCATCTCTGCTCTGTGGCCCCAGACAGAGTGGGCCTGCGGGGCTGGGTGGGTGAGGAGCCGTGCAGGAACCGGGTGGGCTCACACTGGGGCGGAGACCCTCAGATGGGCTCACACATGCCCGTGGCTCCTGCTCGGGGCAAATCACAGGCTGCCTGGAAACGCCCAGCAGAGGCCGAGGGCCTGGGGACAGGGAGGAAGGGATTTGTGCCCTTGTGAGTCGGAGGGTCTTTCTCCTCACGCTGACCCTCTGAGCCTGGTCTTCCTCCTCCTCATCCTTCTCCTGCCCGGGGAGGACATGAAGAGCCCCTTAGCCTCTGTAAGCTGAGGTTCTCAGGGCCGCTGGGAAGGCGTCTCTGGACCAGGGGCCCTATGATACCCACCCACAGCTTCATTTGGGGGTGCTCTTCTGGTGAGGGGAGGGAAGTGGGGGTCTCTGACCGTGTCCTCGGAGAGCTCATGCCGGAGTTGTCCTCACAGGGAGACGTGCAGGGAAGTCGGTGCCAGTCCTTGTGGGACATGGGGCCTGCTCAGGAACGCTGGGGCCGTGGGACTCTGTTGGTAGCCTTTCTCAGAAGTGACCCCCCAGCCCCGCAGGGATCCTGGCTCCATGGGGCTGCATTAAGGTGCCAGCTGGGTTATGAGCCCCTTGAAAGCTGGGTCCAGTTTTGGGTGCAGGACTCGGAACTCAGGGTACATGTTCAATAAGTGTTCTTTGGGTTGGACAGACAGAGCATTCTGGGGTTTTGATTTACCTTTTAAATTGTTATTTCTAATTTTGGTGACATACGCATACCGTAAGATGGGAAAATGCAATATTAGTCCATTTTGCGTCCGACGTTTCACTCGGCATGGTGTCCCCAAGGTTCGTCCGTACCGTGCCACGGGTCGCAGCTTCCCTCCTTTCTAAGGCTGGCGTCCCTCTGCGAGGGTGCCGTGTCACGCGCATCCGTTGGTGGACACTTGGGTTTCAAGTGTTTCCAGTTCTTTAGGGTTTTCCTCTTTGAACGTGAGCTCTCCAGTGGCCAGTGGACGTGGGGCCGGGGTGGGTATGGGCGAGACCACACTCTCCGCACTGACACCTGTGCCTGGAAACCGCGTTTGACTCCGCAGGTCTGGGGCCCGGGACTCTGCATTTCCTGTGGCGCCGGGCATCGGACCAACTCTGAGAGCCATAGTGATAGTGGGTCCTTACGGGTCCCTCCAGCCCCGGGTGTGAATCTGTCTCCCTCCCGTCTCTCCATAGTGGGCCCCGCAGGACCACCCACCCGGACGCAGCGACGGTGGCTGCAGGTGGCAGCCTGTCGGGGCAGAGGCACAGGCAGTTTGCAGAGCGGTCTGGGGGCTGTTTCCTCTCCCCTCGGTCTCCTGTTGGTTCAGGACCTTTGTTTGACGTGCCGGATACCCCTCCCCCTGGGTGACGTGTTCACACTCAGCTGAGTCACACAGGATGTGGCTGGGGAGACGGCTGTCACCGGCACCGGCCCCGTCCAGATCTTGGTGACAGCTGGTGCTGGATGCATGAGGAGTTTGGTCTTGGTCCCAGGGGACAGATCGGGGGGATGTCCATGTGGGTGCACAAGAACATCTTGCCCCCACAGCAGACGCTGCTCAGTCCCCGCTCTGTGCTGGGAGGCGGGCCCTGGGGATGAGTCTTGTGGGGCCGCCCTCCGGAGCTCGCAGAGCGTGGGCAGGACGGGAGGGTGCCCAGCTGCTGGGGAGCCACACGGGGAGGGCCCAGGGAGCTGCCTGGCCTGTCTGCTCACATGCGAAGGGGGCGGATTTCACCAGGTCAGGAAGGGGAGAGAAAGGAGCCCCAAGCGGAGGCTGCAGCGTCCAGAGCCCTCTGAGGGCAGGTGGGATTTCTTGGTGTGGGATACAGTGGAAATGTCGGAGCCAGGAGTCCTAGACCCTGCTGCCCTCAGACAGGCGGGGTCCAGCTTTGCGTGGAGAGGCCACAGGACAAGAGTCCTGAGGGCCTGCACACGGCCAGGTGGGGAAGGGCAGGGACACCTGAGGGCAGAGGCTTCCTGATCGAGGGCCCAGGCCTGAGCCCCACCTGCCCTCCTCCGAGGCTGCACTGGCTTCTCTGCCCTGCCCCCATCTCAGCCCGTCCAGTCCCGTGTCACCGATCCTGACACAGATCCACTTCTCTCGGCCTCACTCCTGCCCGTCCCTCCTGCAGACCTGGCATGGCTGTCCCCTTCCGCCCCGCTGTGGGGCTGGGCTGGGAGCTCCCTTAGCCCCGCCATGTGCACTGCTCTGACGGCTCTCTGTGGCCTCCCTGCCCCTTGGGCCCAAGGCCCAGCAGGCATTGCAGGGGGAAGGGATTGGGGATGGAGGGAGCTCCGTGCCTTCTGAGCAGAGGCCCAGCCCGTTGGCTTCTACCCCCAGGAAAGGTCTGGGCTGTGGCTTGTCTCCAGCCCAGGGCTGTGGGGGGCATGGGCTCCTTGGGCGGGGTGGGGCTGCAGGACCCAGGACTGCGCCTGCAGGGCAGCCGGCTCAGCCTCCCTGGGGAGTCACCCCCCTCGGGCAGCACAGTGACACCAGCCAAGTTTCCCCGAGGCTGCCTTATAAGGCGGGCACGCCCGCTCCCTGTAGCGTCTGGGCCCTGCCTTCTCGGGGTGCTCCTTGGTGGCCTGGCTGAGTTCTGGGTGTGTCCCGGCTCCACCCCCTGAGCCACCGAGTTCTGAACCATCACTTCACCCCTGCCAGCCTCAGTTTCCTGATCCGTCAAATGAAGGAGGGTTGGGGCCTAATGGTCTCAGGCAGGCACCACATGGGAGGCTACGGGGGGTGTCAGGGGCCGCTTGTGACTGTGGTGTGAGATCAGGGTGGGGGCGGACGCCGCGAGTTCCCCACTGAAGTTTCCCTCTGACTAAAGAGGTGTAGGAACGTTGTTGGCCGTGGGTGGGACGTTGAGGCAGGTGGAGGTCAGGTCCCCAAACCGCTATGGTGGGTGCGAGTCTTTGCACACTTGCTGTGGCCTGGCCGCCTTGCGCACCATGCCTGGGGGCAGTGTCCCGGGGACAGAACGGGAGGAGTCTGAGTACGGACAGCGGGGCTGCGAGTGCAGCGTGGGGTCGAGTGGGTTAATCAAGCACTCGGTTCCCTGGGACCACCGTCGGGAGGCAGGGAAGGGAGGATGGGCAGAGGCAGCTTTGGGGATGGTGAGGGCTGAGCTGAGTCCGAGGGTGAGGAGTGTCAGACACTGAATCTCCAGAATGTGCTGGGCCCGCCTGGGGAGGACACGGTGGGGCCCAGAGTTCCTGGTGGGGCCCAGGGGGTGTAAGGCAGGAAGGCGTGACCACCGCGTGATTTAGGGAGGAAGGGCCCGGGCTCCACAAGGGCTCCACAGACAGCCCCCGACCCCTACCCCGTGTTTGCAGGGCACCCCACATTCTGTAGGGGCCACTCTGGGTCTGTCCCTGGCTGTGAAGCCCCCGAGGGCCAGGTCTGAGGTTCATTCCCAGCAGGGCGTTAGGCAGGGGCTTGCTAAACGTTGCCGGCCTCTCATGTCTGATGAAGAAGCGTCTCTCCATGCCTTGAGCCCTTAACCTGAGGAATTTCTCCAGAAAGGAGGCTCCTGCTGGGCTGTCTCCCCTGAAGATCCCACTGTTCCCAGTTCCTCCCTCTGTCCTCACCTGCCCCACAGGGCACCCATGTCCCCTCTTACTTTGGGATCGGGTCTCTTTCTCTTCCCCTCTTTAAGAACAAGCGCACTCCTCCTCTGAGCTGTCCCTGGAGCTGTACGTCCCCAGGCACTGGGGGGGACAGGAGGGCCAGTGGGGGAGGACTGGCCAGGCCAGGTGTGTCTCCTTCAAGGTGAGGCAGGGTTAGGGGCAGCGAGGACAGAGTCTGGCTCCAGGGCCCGGGAGAAAGGCCCCTCCCCTCGCCGGCCGGCCCAGCTGTCCGCCACGCCCAGGCAGTGGTGAGAGGGACTGAGGCCGTCCAGGGAATGTGCCGGGCAGCTGGGGAGTACCTTAAATAGAGCGGGCAGCTGCGCGGCGAGGGTGGGGGGGCCTGGAGGCGGGGTCCCCGCCCCGCCCCCTGCAGCTTTGTGGCCCTGACCACCCAGCCTGGCCCCAGGATGGAGCCCGGCCCCACACTCATGGCACTGGGTGAGGCCTGCTCCGGGTGCTTGTCCCAGGAAGCCGGAACAGCTGCCAGGAGAGAGAGGAGCCGTGTCTGCACCCGTAGCCGCCCAGGCCCAGGACAGCTGCCGGGAATGAGGGTCCGCACAATGGCGTGGCTGTCCAGGGGGTGTGCCCGGCAAGACAGCTGTGCTCTGTGTGGTGTGGACAGAGGGCACATTCAGCTCTGGAGGAGGGAGGCCGCTCAGACTCCCCACCCCGGATCCTGAAGTGTGGGTAGTCCCTGACCAGACCTAGGATTCCAGCAGGCAGGCCTGGGAGGATGCCACGTGGCACACACTGGCCGGAAGTGTCACTGCATGTCTGAGAGCTGCAGGGGAGGCACTGCTCTGGGCTGGACTCGATTTCCTCTGGGGGCTTTCTGTGGGTGTGATAGGTGACCCCCCCACCCCATGCAGGGGACTCCTGGGGCTCTGGGTAGTAGCTGCAAAAGCAGCCCTTGCCCGGGACTCCCAATTCTCTCCAGACACGGAGCACAGGGAGGGCGTGAAAGTGAGGGTGGCCCAGCAGGGTAGCTCACACCTGTTAACCCCAGCACTTTGGGAGGCTGAGGCGGGAGGATCACTTGAGGCCAGGAGTGAGACCAGCCTGGGCAACATAGCCAGACTGCATCTCTACCAAAAAAAAAAAAAAAAAAAGGGACATAAAAATATTAGCCAGTCATGGTGGTGGCACCTGTAGTCCCCGCTACTGGGGAGGCTGAGGCAGGAGGCACTTGAGGCCGGGAGTTTGAGGCTGCCGCTACAGTGATGCACTGCACCCTAGCCTGGGCCACAGAGTGAGACCCTGCCCCCCCCCCAAAAAAGTAGAGGTGCTCTGGTTAAGGCTGGGGGGAGTCATGGAGCTCCCACCCTTGGACCCCACTCCTGCTGCTACTGGGTGCACCTCTGTGGGGCCCCACAGCTCTGAGAACTCAGTGTGGAGATCCCCGATCCCGTCCAGTGCGGTTCAGAGAGGGGAAGTGACTTGTCCACAGTCACGGCCACGTTTACCGCTCTCGGATCAAGCTGGGTTCCACTCTGTGGCCTCTGGTGGAAAACCCTCCTCCCCTCCGGTTTGTCCCAGCCTGAAACTTGGAACCCAGAATGTCCCTGGAGATCACCGATTCCATCTCCTTCCTTCCAGAATGGCCCACAGCGGTTACAGTTGAGGAGCAAAGCATGTTGGCATGGAGCAGCCTCAGAGGCCAGGCCGCGTGTGTGGGGCAAGTAGCCGAGGAGCGTGGCTTTGCCCTCGGAGCGCCAGGGCTCCCCTTTCTGCCCTGCCCCAGGCCTAGTGACATCTCTGTCCATTTTCTCATTGCCGGAGTGGCCGTCATTCCTCCTGCATGGCGCCACTGGAATGAAAGTGATAATTCCTGAAGGGGGTGCTCTGGCACCTGGAGACGTTTGTCACACCAGCACATAAACGAGAACTAAGCAGAGCCCTTCCTTAACGAGCAGGCAGGCCCCGTGCAGAGTCCCGAGCAGCACTTGTGTCATTTCTGGTCCCCAGGTCTGAGGCCTTGTGGTATGTGGTGCTTCTCCGGCCTGCAGGCTTGTGTTGAGATGCCCTGCTGCCTGGCCCCCCGGCTCTGCGGTCTTTTCTTTTTCTCATTCTGAAAAAATAATGCACGATCATTTTTAGGTGGAAAAAAAAAATAAAGATCACATGAAATTTGACAAGTAAGACCGTCTCTCCCTTCTCCACCCCTCTTCCCAGGGTGGCCCGCGTGGACGGCTGGGTGGCATTTTGTCCGTGCTGACAGTCGTTCAGGGCTTGTGTAAAAAGTCTACGTGTAAGTATCACAGACTTTCTGAGCGCACAAAGAAAGTCAGATTTCCGCATCTAGCTTTTATTTTTCCCGTCCAGTACCACTTCGCGTTTGGCGCTTGTGGATTTATCGCACCCCTGTCAATCAGCCGTGTCGTCGGCCCCTGAGGCCCTGCCAGGGTGTCTAGCGCTCCGCCGTGATCAGGCGGCTGTGGTGGACGTCTTCACGCTTGCGCCCGAGCACAAGTGACGGCGGGACAGGCCCTTAGCAGTCAATTTCTGCATCACAGGAGGCATGCATGTACAGTGTTGATCCGTGTTCCCAATTTGGCCTCTGCAGCGGTGACACCAATTTTTAGTCCTGACACAGGAAAGTTCTGCGCCCCTCACCCCAGGCTGAGGACAGATGCTGTCGGGTTGATGTTTTATTTGTGTGTTTTCGTCAAGTGAAAGGGATTATCTTTTCATGTGTTTATAGACGAGGGCCCCATGTTCGTTCCCTTTTCAGTTGGGTTTTTAATTCATTTCTTGCTGAAATTTAAAAAATATATGTTTTATCTTTTTAGAGATAGGATCTCGCTCTGTTGCC
>CAUYRT010095548.1:0-41649 GCA_963574885.1 Lepilemur ruficaudatus
GAATGTAACAAGATAAGTCAACTTGAGTGGTAATATATTTTGGGAAATCAGTTCACTACAAATTGTGACTGTAAACATTGTACTGTAAATGCTTTGTAGTTTTCCCCCAATAAAAAAAGAAAGAAAGAGAAAAAAAAAAAAGTTTAGAAGTAAACTTCTAAATTTCTAAAGTATGGATTCCTCATTAAATTGAAAGCCGTAATTCTAAAGAAAATACTAAGGTAAACATATTATTAACACATTTCTATTTAAATGTTAAGAATTTCCACTGACCATACCAAGTAAAATGTCAGCATTTATCCTGTGAACATGGGTTCTACCTACTTTGCATCTGCATCCTTCTACTTTCTGGAACATCTGAAGGAGCTTTCAACAAAAGCCTCTCATGTTAAGTAGTTCTTTAAGTGATGATACTGCATATGTACACATTTAACAAAAATGCAATTGGTAGATATCCACAAATTATATTTGTTCCATATACTCCCACTTTAATAAGTAGTTCTCAAAAAGCAGCATGTTTGCATTGGCTTTGTCAATAGCCTACTTCTTTTTAATGAGTCATTGTTGAAATGTGGAAACCAAACTACTGTTTGTTTTTCCTAATGCCAGGTACCTATTGTTAGCATGGTGCCTGGCACACATTTTCATACAGAATAAAACATAATGCAAAAGTCTTTCAAACATTAATCACTTCACACTAAATCATGGGACTTACCCTTTCATCTGGGAGAAATAATCTTTAAAAAAAAAAGATTTCTTGTTTCTATGTTCTTTTAAGTAAACTGTTTAGGTATTTAGGTACTTTGAACTTAGTAGTCCATTACTTCTGAAAGGGCCAACCTAGTTAGGCTACGGAATAATGCTACAGGGAATCCAACCACTTAAGAGTGGATTATTCATGCCAACTGCCCTGCATTAATGTAGGTAGATAATCATAAAATATGCATAAAAGACTATATGAACTGCAAAGAATAATTTACAGTTTAAGGAATAATATGATCTTTGTCAAACTGAAAACAGTAACTTTATTAAATCATTTATTTCAACATATAAAGAAGGTAAAGTTATAATAAAGGGCTGAATCTCAACTTAATCTCAAGTCTTAAAATTAGTATTTTAAGAACTTACCTGGTTGTTTGTCCATCTGGTGATGTATAACTGATAGAAGACACTCCTGCCTGCACGACCAGCTGTGACCCATCATTAAACTGAACCCACACAGCTCCACTAGTTAACTAGAAAAATAATAAGCATACACAATTACTATACAGTAGAGGGTTTGGGGTTTTTAAAAAGTACTCCTATTTAACAAGTTTTCTACACAGTTTAAAAAAACCAACTCTCACAGGTGACTGCAAATTTTGGGGCTGTGGTAGTAGTAGCATCAAGAATGTGTTCATGTGGTTTTTTTCAGATTATTCCTTTAATAGCTAGGACATTATAATATTTAAATTATTCTAAATGAATCCTGTTTCTCAATAATTTCCATTAGGGTATCTGAGTAGGTTTCTGATTGTTTTTTCTCTACATAGTATTTCTTCTCAAGAAGGGATTTAGGAAATGACTAAAGCAACACTTTCTTTGTCCTTGGGCCCCAAGAATTTTTTCTGTGCCTGAGAATGTTACATCTTAGCCTTTGAAACTTCTTCACTCAAAACAGGGAGGCACATGACATGGTACAGAGAAAAAAACATAGACATTGGAATCAAACAGACCAAGGTTTCCATCCAGACTCTGCTAATTTACAAGTATAGTGTAAGATTGTGGAAGTCAATCTAGCATTATGAACCACAATTTTACTATCTATAAAAGGAGATAACATCAACTTTACTAGGTTATTTTGAGGGACAAACTGGACAATGTATGTGAAAAACATGGTATCCCAAACCATGTACTCAACAAATGTTACCTACCCCCGTGAAGTCCTATGCTGCATTTTATCTCAATGATAAGTACATGTGCCATGTTCAAAAGTCTCCAAGTTTCAAGCTTTGGGATAATCTACAAATAGATTCACAGCTACATAAAATTGTTTAAGCTGCAAACTCAATGTTCACTTTTTTAAGGATACAGAGTCTCGCTATGTTGCCCAGGTTGGCCTCAAATTCTTGGACTCAAGTGATCCTTCTGCCTCAGCCTACCGAGTATATGGGACTATAAGTGTGCACCTTTCACTTAACTTTTAAATGCAAAAATCCTTTCCTTCATTTGCCAAAGGTTAGTTACTCTACTAATAGAGATTACAATTAATTTCTAAAACTTAAAATGTTCCACTGTTCTCAACTCCTCACAATTAGTCCTTATCATAACCTCTACTTTAAAAACAAAGGGCAGGACGGCCTCCCCAAACTCTAACCCACCCTGGCAGCTAGTAAGGGAGCTGAACCCAGCAGGTGCTGTGTGTAAAAGGCTGCAACAGGAGCTGATGACCTTCATGATGTCTGATGACAAAGGAATTTCTGCCTTCTGAATCAGGCAACCTTTTCAAATGGGTAGGGACAACCATGGAGCAGCTGGCACAGTGTGTGAAGACGTGCGGTATAAGCTCTCCCTAGGGTTCTCCAGTGGCTACTCTTACAATGCACCCATGGTGGAGCTCCTTATGCTCTACCACCACCCCAGTGTGGACACTCAGGGTAACATCTGCCTGGACATCCCGAAAGACAAGTGGTCGGCCCTACGTGACGTTAGGACCATGCTGCTTTCCATTCAGGGCCTGCTAGGAGAACCCAACAGCAATAGCCCTTTGAACATACATGCTGCTGAGCTCTTGAAAAACTCCACAGCTTTTAAGAAGTCCCTGCAAGAAACCTACTCAAAACAGGTATTTAGCCAGGAGGCCTGACCCAGGCTGTCCTGCCTTTCCTTGTATCTTTTTATTTTTTCCTTAGATGGTCTGTCCCCTCCTTGATTTCTATATAGGACTCTGTATCTTGAGCTGTGGTGCTATTTTTGGTTTGTTTCTGTTTTTTAAATTAAGTCTCTGGTTGAGCCCTTGTAATGTATATTAAATAAATACATTTTTGTTGTTTTTTTGTAAATAAATAAATAAAAACAAAGGGTAAAAAGCATGTCACCCAGGCCCTAGCAGGCATTCTGTTATCAGCAATATCAGAGTTTTCCAACTGCATACAAACAAACAAAAAAAAATTAAAAATTTTAATGATGTAACCAATGTAAAAAAAAAAAAAGGCATAAAAACTTCCTCGTAAAGAGAAGTCATTAAAATAATTATGTAAAATAATAAAACTAAATAATTACTACAGATAGTATGGGATAAAGTAGCTTAGGATAAGGCTGGAAAAGTAGGTAGGTGATAATAAAGCCACAGTAAGGCATTTTAATTTTATATGAAGGTAACTGGTAATTTTCTAATCAGCGTGAAAACCAAAAAGAAATTCATACTGAGAAAATGCACTTTTCTAGAAACTTCTCACCTGTGTAGCCCAACCAACATCTTTCACAAAAACAGATTTCAAAAGTTGTGCTGATTTAGGAAGACAATCTTTTAAACTACTAGGAGAGATGTTTGTTCCAGAAGCTGTAGTTGCAAGACCAAGTCTTTCATTTGTAACCATCTATAAACAGTAAAGGACAGGAAGATATTATTCCTAAGCATTTTTATAAGCCAACTTCAGCAAAAGTAGAAAATTACAGGATTTTCATTAGCTTAAAGTAGTTTTTTAAAAATAAAAATTTCAAAATTAAAATATAACATTATTGAAAATTAGATAAATGCAGAAAGGAAAAAAAATCACAATTGCTGTTTTCATTTTGATAGATTTCTTTTGTCTTTGTTCCCCAAGGCATATTTTTTCACAGCTATCATCAGTGTTGTGCATATACACACACACACACAACCCCATTTCTTTAACATTGCATTTTTCTTCATTGGCATAATTAAGTAAATATATAATAAATTTATTTAACCATAAACCTATCAAGTATTTAGGGCAGTTAAAGATATTTTACTAATAAAAATAAAACAACCATATATGTATATGTTAATACATTGAACTTTCTCCCAAAGGTATCAGATGAAGGCCTCTCTGAGATAACATTTAAACAGACACCTGAAAACTGAGAAAGAATTAGTCATATGAAGTTAAGGGGCTGGGGAAAAAGAGTTCCAGGCCAAGTGAACAGCATATGAAAAAGTCCTTTGACACTCAAGCACAGATAATGTGGGATGAAGTGGCTCAGAATGAGGCTCAAAAAGTAGGCAGGTGATAATAAGGCCAGAGTAAGGCATTGTAATTTTATTAATATATGAAGGGTATCAGGCAAGTCACTGAAAGGTTTAAAGTACAGAAGTGACAAATATTTACTTACAGAAGGATCAAGTACTGGTGCCTGTCTTGTAGAAGCAGCACTATTCATGACTATTCTACTCAAAGCTGGTCTATCTCTCATTGAGTAGTTTGGATCCACAGGAGGAGGAGGTGATAAGGCCTTAGGTGAACTAATACAACCAGGTTTTCTGAAGGAGAAACATCCAAATATTTCCCTTAGAGCTTTGAATTTACAGAAAACTAAAGAATGTTTATAATGAGAAAACACCGTTTTCTTAACATATCTTATATATTTTAGTCACATGTTTAAAATTTTCATACATTTACCTTCCTATAATTATTGGGAAAAAGGAAGTACTCCTGCTTTTCCTTTCCTCTTCTGAAATTATGGATTCCAGTGCTAAACAAACACGATGACCCTATTTCAAAAGAAGAATGCTTTCTGTCATTTCACCTATGTCATTTGTTATCATTATTAATTGGTATGAAAAACCTTTAGGTATGTAGGGTATGTACCTCATTAGCATGGTCTATATACATTTTTATGTCCTCTTTCAAGCTATTAACTTCACTTTCACCTTTTAAAGTATAGGATTTCCCAGTCTTTTCAATTATATGAATTAAATCTTCGGTTTTGTGTATTTTTGCTCCTAAAAAATAAGCAGAAAACTATTCTTTTATCATTCCTTTAAATATTCCCAGACTTATAATTCATTATTATACCAGTATATAATGGCTCCTAGATCAAGATATCATTTATATTCATTCATTGACCATTCACAAAATGAGATTCTCAAAGTATTCAATAAATTATAGATCATTCATTTTTTTTCAACACAGACCTGGTTTAAATCTGATACTTTTATATTTTATAATAAAAAAACCACTGCTCTCATACAAAACCATAATTGAAAGATAGCTATAATTGTATGTGTACTGTGTGATATGTGTGCTGTGTATCCCTTAAGGAGGAAACTTTATAGATTAAAAATAAATCATCTTTATAGAATAAATTTAGAAAATCAGACTCATTTAACCTTATCCTTTTTGCCATATTTGTCTCATAAGTTGGTATATGTCCATTTGAGTTTCCAATAAGAAATAGGATGCTGTTAATCTCATGTGATTTTTATACCACCAATCTGGATGTAGTTAAATTGAGCTTATACTGTCTGAACGTGAAGGTCTTCATTAGCTCTGATTTTGAGAAAAAAAACTGGAGTTAAGTAGGAAAAGAGGACTAATATACATATTATAGGATAAACTGTTTACAGGAAGGTATATATAAATAAATTTTGTTTAACATGACTTGACATGTAGTATATGGTTACTGTGCAATTTATATATACAGTTGTATATATATCTTTAAAACTTGCTGTGTTAAATAAAAAACACATACTACTTAATTACAGACTAAAAAAATTACCATTTCTATTTTGGTATTTTTTTAAACCTATCATCTTTATCGTTTCTAAATAGTACTTACCATCATAAAACCAAACCTCGAAATCAGCATCAGGAGAATTCTCCATCAAAACACATTTAGCATATCTTGTAAAGTAAGTGATTTTGGGAGACTTAGATCTTACAAGCTGTACAAACCTGGAAGCATATTGATATTTTCGCCAGTACTTTTCTAAGGGGAAAAAAGAAAAAAATTACTTAACATGAGGGAAGAAAAGTATTGACCTGATATGTAGTTTTATCTGTTTGTTTTGATTTCTAACAGGGATAGATCAGATAGATTTTCTTATTCATTTCTAAAAGTCACCTCAATGAAATCTTACTATTCAGTGTCTGTTACCCCAATCCATAATGTCCAGAAGCTGGACTAGGAGTCAAATTTGGTTAACCATAATTATAAATGATCATTTATGTAGCATACCAATGATTTCAAAGGTCAAGAACTAGATATTTTATGCCAAATTTTTTAACATGACTCTAGTCAAATTCTAAACAAACTGCACAAATTATATTTGTGATATATGACTAACATTCCAGAGTTAATTTTTACTTAAATAAGTAGAATAAAGTATCATTATAATACACAATATGAATAAACACTGGATTAAAAAGGTACACCAAATCTCACCAAATACAAAGTATAAGAACATGATAGTTAATATCATATGTATATATAGAGTTTATATATATATATATATATGTATATATATATATAAACCTATCTAAATTTATTCCCTGGTAAACTTACATACCTGGTAAATTGTCAAAACTGTACCTACTGATGTTGTTAGTAGGTGAGGGTGGTCTATCAGCAAGAGGAAAACCTCTTCCATCATTTGGATAATAAATAGTGATCTGCCAAAAAATATTTTAAGAATTCTAATTATTTGCTATTAAGTTAAGGAAATATAATTTGTTACTAAAAAGTATAAAAAGAGCTCCAATGTAACTGTAACATTAAGTACTATTTTATAGGAAAATGTTAAATATTCTCTAACAGTAATTATTACGATTTATAAACTTAAGCCAAAGTTTAGATTTTATTAATAGTTATAATTATTTTTAAAACCACTGATTTATTTAAATATGTTTAGTATGCTCTTTTGGTTTTTGAATTCCAGAGACACTATCATATCAAAAAACCTTAAAGATAGCATTATAGAATGAATTAGAATGTTAAATGCTTAAGGGATGATTTGAAGTTGAAAGATAATAAAATAACTCCATATTACCATATTTCCGTCACTAGATATCTGTAGAACTTCTTTCACATATTCTTGAGATGTATACTCCTTCAGAAGTTCCACACATACCTCCTCTGAATCAAGTATGCTCACCTAAAAGAAAACCCACAAAAATAAATAACAATTCTCTTGTTTACTACAACAGCTCTGACATACATAATACTTAAAAGTACTTAACCATGGTAGAAACAAATATTAAAGTCAAAATCAAATAGCTGCTTCACTGCAACAGCCTAGATTCAGAGTTATATTTGAACACAACTGTGAACCATAAGGTGCAAGGTAAGAATGTATAATTTAGTGTGAAATGATAACCAGTGAGCAGAAAGAAAGCAGAAGGTAGGGTGGAGAACAAGGACTTTGAAAAGACAATAGCAAGCCAAACAAAGGCCAGAATGAAATGGGGAGTGAAATGGAAAACAAGGAACAGGAGGAACACAGGGAAAAACCAAAATCATTCCCAAATCACCTATGACAGTTTTTAAACTCTAAACTTCCATGTGCATATTCCTTTTCTTTAGTTTCAGATGTTAAAAAAAGTCATATTTTCTAGTGTAACTTTTGATTTAAGACTGGATTATATATAGAAACAATAAAAATAAAAGCAAAGGGAAAATAGTAAATATTAACTCATTGGAATTGTGAATAAAATATTTAACACAGCATATAGTACATGTTTTCCATTCAAATCTATTTTATTTACATTTATAATTTAAAATTCAAAACTCACCAGTAGCAATTCACAATTCTTAAGAAGTTAGAGGGAAACAAGAGCTATTTTTCCATAAACACCGAGTCTTTCTCTTTAAATAAGTTTATCATGTACATACCCCAAAGTACAAGGACATTACGGGGGACTAAAAAATATCACGTCCTCAAGAATTATATTCTCAAGAAAAATATCATATAGGAACTCAGAAAAATAATAGACATACCACAGCCTTTTTGGTTTTCTGTCTGATTGGTTTTAACCTGTGCGCAATCAAAGGAGATGTAATGTTTCGTAATGTACGTTTCTGATAACCCAATGATGGTTCCACACCCATAGTTTTCCTTTGTTCAGAAAGAGGATCTAAGCCAAAAACAGATTCTTGTTGAATTATCTCAGGTTTTTTGTGAAGTGCAGTCATATATTTCATGGTATTCTGCTGTTTTAAAGAATGTGCATTATCAGAGGCATTAGAGTTCTTTTTGGCTTTTGTATCAGTCCAGGCATTTCTTGATGTGTCCTGCAAATCTGGATGGCCTTGGAAATCTTGGTTTGAGCTAATGCTGTTGCATTCAGTAGTTTCTCTTAAAGGAGCTATAATATACATAGAATAAAGCAATTTAGTAAATAACCAAAAAACCAAGTCTATAGAAAACAATGTCATGCTGGTTATAATAGCATTTTTTTTTAACAAAATAAATGTAGTAGAAGAAAAAAACAAGAGCTCATAATTTTTCTAACAAATAAGCAGTTTAAGATACCACATAAGATAGTAACATTAAAAGGACATTTTAAGCCAGATCTTAAAGGAATACCTTTAGCATTTCTAAAACTAAGAAAAGATATTAATGAGAAATTTAATTTTTCAATCAAGGCAAAAACTAGTTACCAGAGGGTCACCTGTTAATTCTAAAGCAAGCAACTGCCAATGCTCCAACAAAAGCAGATTTGAGTTCCTAGGTAATCATTCTGCATGAGAAAAATATGTAAACTTACTCTCTCTCAGCTAAGGACTGACTATCTCATCTCTACTTAAGAAATATGCAACAGAAAGCAAAAACATTATATGAATAGTTTTAATATTATTATTACGTATTTGCACCCGCATTTTTAAAAAAGGGATGGGGGACCTGATTTCAAGATTGTTCTTTTTTAAGCACCAAAGGAGGCAAGAAAAGCTTCATCTTTCTCTGCTGCACCCCTTTCAATAAAAGGATTTGTTCTGTAAAATCTGGATTCAGTCAAAGGCCGTACTTAAGGACCTAGAAGGCCACATGTGGCTTCAAGGCTGCAAGTTCCCTATCCTTCATGCTAAACTCTAAAAATTTGCATTACAATTTTTGTCTTAAATGACAGAAATTTAAGACTTTTCAGAAAAAGTCATTTCCCTCCCCAACTCTCATTATGACATATTAGAAATATTTTCTATCAAATAATATACTTTAAAAGTGCAGCAGCACTACTAGATTGTTATAAATGAAGTTATTTCTTCATCTCAGACAAGTCCATGTTACAAAATAAAAGTATCTGTAAATACAACAGATGTGCTCTTAAGTGCATGGCAGTTTTATAGTTTAAAAAACAAACTTGAATTATCATCTCCAACATATATACATGAAAAGATTAATTCCATTTTGGGCTTCTGAAATAATATGTTTTAAACAAAGAATGAAAAGAAAAAAAGAATAGACTCTTGAGATGACAGACACTCTCTGCTTAGATTATAGCTATATTATGCACTCATTGTCTGTGAGGTAACACAATACCTGGTAAACCTCCCCTCCATATGTTTCGTTATTATTCTTTTTTCCATCATTATTTCCCAATGCACCTTCCGTGAATCTGTCATGTTCATTAATGAGGAAGTTTTAACCGTCAAACTCTTTATCTATACATAAAATAACGACTTGGATGATTGTTTAAAAATGTTTAGGTTTTAATGTGTATTTCAGTGTGAGGCTGCATTGGTAGACTACAGTGTCCATATCAGCTTCTACTTAAAAATATGGTCCACCATCTTTTGATTATTTTATAGGCATTGATAATAGATGCTTATTATAGAGAGGCTGCAAGAGCACAGGGGTTAAGAGCAAAGCCTCTGGGACAGACTGCTTGGGTTGGAATTGTGGTTCTTCTACTTAATGGTCACGTAGCTTGGGCGAATTAAGCTCTGTGTAGTATAACTTTCTCATCTATAAGACAGGTATAATAAGACTATCTTCCTTATACCTTGTTTTGTGAGAATTTAATAAGTTAGTATATATGTTAAAAATCAAGGACAGTGGCTGACTTATAGTGAATATTCAAAATGTGTTATTATATTACTATTGTTGTAATACAGCTTTATTAAAATTTATCAGAAATGCTTTATTTTCTTAAGAAAACTGAAATAGAAAGCTGCAATGCTTAAGAAGTATCCAAGTAATTTTTTTTCCTTATCCTATCCAATGAAATTAATTTTTTGTTAAATACTCCGTTAAAAACTCACCATTTATTTGTAGATTCCCAAACCACTGTTGGACCATTTCAGTTTGAGGTGTCTGGTCTGAAAATGGAAAAGGAGTTTTTCCTGGACAAAGATGATTGGAGCTGAACAAACAAACAAACAAAAAATCACACAAACTAATAAAAAAATCATCAGGCAACTTTTTAAGTTAAAAATATTAGAAAAGGAAGATTTCTTCTGATTTGAATACCCGAAAATTTTAGAATAATTGTAGAAAATAATATTTGCATAACTAAATTGTCTCTAAAGAGCTAAAACCCATGCTAAAATACTCATGACACTGTGACAATGTTTCTACATTGCTACTGCCCTCTTATAATTTAAACATAAAAATCATAAAAAGATCAGAAAAAGAAAAAAAATACTCATTAAAAAATTAGTTTTCATGTTAGAAGCAGTCAATGTTATCATTACTCATCACTCAGGCTCAGTTTTTCTATTTCTCTATGTATATAGTTAGTATTAGAGTATTTTAGAGGTCAGACATATCTAATATACGTTACTTTACACTGGAGAATTGCTCCATATATAAAATAAAAAATGAAACTAAAAACTCCCAAGTATAAACACATGCTATAAACACACTGATGAACACATATGCTCATTTAAAAAAAATTCTTAACCACATTCAAAAGCATTATTCTGTCTTCCAAGAAACGGAAACCATAATTAAGAAGTGCCTCAAGAGCATCTGACCATGTTTAAAAAAAGGCATTCATTGCCCTGGTAACCTCCCCTTAGATGCAGCTTTATATTTGTGCTAGCACAATGTTTACTGAAAAATAAAATGCTTTTGATAGAATTATTCTTACACTGCTTGATTGTTACCAGGTCTTTCAAAAGATCCAGAACTATTAGATGTCTTTTCCTTAAAGAAGTGAAAAATATTGACATTGCTGTTTGTGGATGAGTATCTCTCTTCACTTTCATCTGCTCCCGATCTTTTGGACTTTGAAAGTGCTTCTGCTGAGTGACATCGTTCCATTGTATATGTTTTTGCTCGAGATTGACTATTAGAAGTCCCAGACCTATCAGAGGAATGGGCTCTCCGAAGGTATCGAGAACGTGGCCTTTCTTCTGCATCTTGGATTACTCTGCCCCTTCCACTATTACTGGTTTCTTGTTCTTGATTTCCCCACTGATTATAAAAACTGCTTCCATCGCCTGAAGAAGAAAAATCACTTGAATTTTTACTCTTTGGAAATACAGTCATTTTATTTGGGAGTGGCTGACCAAGCAAAAGTCTTCTTCTATCAAATAAACTACCACTTATACTGGTACTGGAAGAAGCCGTCATTGCAGTAGAAATTGTGGCATGCCCACTATCAATTGAGTCTTCTACAGTTCCTACATCTTTACTTTTTGTCGAAGAATTTCGGGACATAAAAGGATGGTCTAATACAGAAGACAGACTTAAACGATCTGCTGGATTTCTACGAAGTAACTGGTGAATAAGGTCCTTGGCTTCTCTCGACAAAAAAGTTGGCATTTCATAATCTGCCAAAACTACTTTATTTAACGTGTTCTTGACTGTGTCAGTGTCAAAAGGTGGTCTCCCGATAAGTAATGTATAAAACATACAGCCCAAGGACCAAACATCAGATTCAAGTCCGTGTGCACTTCGAGTTGCAATTTCTGGTGAAATATAATTAGGAGTTCCACATAATGTATAGTGCTTTTCATGTGGCATTTTCAATTGAGTTGCCAGCCCAAAATCAGCAATCTTGATGTTCATATTACGAGTAAGTAAGAGGTTAGAAAGTGTGAGGTCCCGGTGTAATATACCATGAGAATGAAGATACAACATTCCTGTGATGATCTGGTGCATGAAGTGTCGAGCTGTTGGATGCAAAAAACAGAACTTAACAATTTAGAAAATCTGGAAGTTCAGTATTTAAAATACAGTATGAACCCATATACATATGCTTGAGTATTACATTAGAACATTGGCTTGCAGCTTAGATTTACTAACCAAAATACCGCTCTGATGATATCATAATATTGTCTAATTCCCTTTAAGAGAATTAGGCCCTCCTTTTATAATCTTTATTCTTTCCAACCAGTGAGCTTTCCACATAAGAAAAGATTAATGTTTTTAGCAGTTGGGAGTTATTAGGGTAACTAGAGTAACCCTAAGTTCACAGCAATTAAGTAATTATTTATTAATTACACAAGCAATTCACAAATATATTCTAATTGTAAAAAAGAAAAGCTAAAGTTTCTTTTTCTTTGATGCCTCACAAACTCTCCCAAGATGTAATAACAGTTTGTATGTATTCTTTTATACATTCTTCTGCTTGCTTACATACATTTAAATCTACGGAGATACTTGTGATGAACGCTTTTTAGATATAAAAATGGTATAAAAATACATAGTTTCATTATTTTTTGTCCCACTTCACAATATTTCTTAGAGATATTTCTATATCAGTACCACAGACCTTTATTTTATTTAATTGCTGTTGGTGAACATTTGGGTCATTTCTGAAATTTCAAGATTACAAAAAAATATAGTAACAAACATTCTCGTACATGATTGTTTTCGTGTACATATGCATAGGGTGTTTCTTTATGGCAAATTCAAGATGTAGAATCATTGGGATCAAGGATGAGAAAATTTAGTATTTCATATCTTGCCAAATTACACTCGAACAGGCTGTATCTTCATACACATCCTTGTTAATCTTAGGCAGTCTCAATTCAGCAAGTAAAGAAATGGTACCTCGTTATTTTGGTTAGCATTCTCATGTTACTATTGGGCTTGACCATCTTTTCATGTTTACTGGCCATTTGTATTTTCTCTTCTGTGAAAAGTCTGCTCATATCCCCTGAGTTATTAGGGTAACTAGAGTAACCCTAAGTTCACAGCAATTAAGTAATTATTTATTAATTACACAAGCAATTCACAAATATATTCTAATTGTAATCTAATCTAATTTTCTATTCAATTATCTTTTTTTGTTTTAGGCAAACGAAAAAAGATATCTATATCTTTTAATATACCTATGTAGGTATATTATAATTTAATGTACCTATATAAGATATAATATACCTATATCTTTTAATACAGTGTTACTTTTTCAGCCATATATCTTGGAAATATTTTCTTCCTATCTTTGTCTTTTAACTTTGTTGAAAGTGTCTTTTGTCATATAAAGCTTTTAATTTTAATTTTAATTCAAATTGATAATTCTTTTCCTTTATAGCTTTTGCAGATTCTGTTTTAATAAAGGCTTTTTAATTACAAAAATATTATGAACAATCTAGTAGTCATCAATATGCACATGGATTGTTTTTCAACTTATATTATTTCTTCAAAATGAACTTCCAACAATGGAATCTGAGTCAAAGGACATGAACATTTCCATAACTCTTAATACACATGACCAAACTGTTTTCCAAATGGGTTATAGATTCAAATGTACAAAAAGCCCATCAGCAACTACTTTTCTTATGTAAGCTGCAATCTCAGTTAAAGGGCAAGATAACTTGAAAACAATCATTTCTGTGACAATGTATGGACCTTATTTGATTCTGATACTAACTGTAAAAAACTATGAGAAATTGGTCAAGTTTGAAACTGACTATGTATTTCACAGTAAGGGATTATTAGGTGTGATAATGACTGTGGTTATGTTTTTTAAAAAGTCTCTATCTTGTAATAATATATTCTAGAAAATTTATAGTTAAAAAGATGTCTATAATTTGCTTCAAAATTCTCTGGCAAATCAGGTGAGTAAAAAGAGTACTGATGAAACAATTTGACCATAAGTCAATAGTTTTGGAAACTGAGTGTTAAGTTCAAGGGGATTCATTATAAAATGTTTCATATTTTCTATATAAATGGTTTCAGTGGCTATTTGTATTTGATTTACAACTGCTTTGTAGTCATCAATGGCATTCAAAAAGCTTTCTAGATCTGAAAGGATACTCACTAAATTGCTAACAATGATTTAATTTAAAATGCGATTTGGGGGATAGAATAAGGATAACCAATTTCTCACTTCTGTAATGCTTCAATTGTTTTAATTAACAGCTTTTGCAAGGGGGAACCTAAAGAATAACTGAAACAGTTTTACCAAACATTACAAAATAGCACATACTTCAAAACCGCATTTTAACATGCAAAATTTTTATCTTATCGCTCCACCCCTATCCCAAAGAAGCCTACCTTCATTTTCTGAGAAAGGTTTCATCCTGTTCTTCAGATACCTGTTCATTTCTCCATTATGGCACATTTCTAATACCAGATATACATAATTGTTATCTTCAAAATAGTTATACAGCTGAAACATGAAAGGGCATAAGAAATTATAGTATACCAAAATTCAGTCTCCTTGGCCATCTCTATAAAATTTGTATCTTACCTCCAAGATAGAAGGATGTTTCAATTGGCAATGTATTTTCACCTCATTTTGGACTCTCTGTACCATTCCGGCTTTGTACATGGCCTTCTTATCTATCTAAAAATAACAGAGAAGAGGTTTAAATGTTAATAAACTTCCAAACGTGAAGCAGTTAAAAGTTGACTTTGAAAAGAAAGTATACGCTCTAATATAAAATAGTCTGAAGTCCTCTTATCTACATCTTTGAAGTCAACTTACTCTGTTTTTCCCTATGCATGTAGGAGTGCTTGGCAGAGTTGACACTCAGTAAAAGTTTACCCAATGCATTCTAATACCCTCTTTCAATTTAAAGAATTTAATAGCACAACTATCCTACCTACCAAAAAAAAAAAAAATCCAATTTAGCCAAGCTTTAAAACACAATTTCCCTTCCCTTTTCTAACTGGTTTACATAAATGATTCCTAATTTGCTCATGTTTTATGTTACTTTTATTAGATTGACTTCTAACAATAACAGTATTTTGGATTAACTGTTACAGTGTAATATAAAACTATACACAGTGTATTTTGTCATTATTAACAAATTACTTGTTATTTGATTTCTACCAATACTATTCCAAGTATGCATAACTACAACATACACCAGGTCTGCTGAACGTTAATGAAGATAAAATACTTAAGGTCAAGGTTTTCCTAAAACGTTCTTAAGACATTACTGTCTTCTGCCTATGCAATGGGTTCTTTACACCATAATCAAAGAAAAGGCTGATAGGTAAGGAGTTTCTGACATCTTGTACTTGCATAGTACAGGAGAGAAGATGATTTAGTATATTCTTACCATTTTGATTGCAACTTCCAAACCAGTGTGAATGGACTCAGCTCTGTAGACACCAGCAAAAGATCCTTTACCGAGCAGGCTTCCCACTTTAAAATCCTTAAAAATTAAAATTAAAGATTATGTGTGATGACTCACAGGAGTAGAAAGGAAGATGGAAAGGGGCTGGAATCAGAAGATAAAATGCATCGAGAGGGGAATTTGACAAAATTCAAGTAGGTATTACACCTCGATACAGCCGGTGTCTGAGGTGGAAGGCATGTTGACGCCTTGCGGGGCTTCCTGTACTTCCAGGCTGGGCTCGTGATGGAGCACCCTAATAATCAGGTTTCTCAACTTCAGTGCAGCCTCAGCTCCTTCCTCCCACCTCCAGCCAACCCGTGGGAACCTAGGGCCTGGTCAGAATCCCGCCGCAGCTCCCGCCGGAGGTAACCGCCATCCCCTCGGAGGAGGAGGAGATAGCCTTGTCCTACTCCAGCGCGGCAGCTCGGGCGGGATTGCTTAAAGGGAGCCTCAGTGCCTAGGGACAAGGGCCGCGATGCCAGCCACTCACCTGTCCTGCCGCCCCCACCCCCGCTATAGTCCCTGGGGGGCGGGCCGCTCCGCCCCCAAATAGCCAAGGCCCGGGCTGTTGGGAGCCTCCCAAGGCACCTAGCCGCCCGCCCCGCAGCCGTTAGCTTCGCTCGTCCCGCTTCCCACAGAGGTCTCGAGTCCAGACACTCGACTCTCTCCCAACCCGTCGCAGACTACCGACCTCGATCTTCTCCCCGATGCAGGTCGCCATGTTTCCAGGCCCCGGCCTGTGTTCCCCCGATTAGCTCCCTTCACGCAGTCCCTTCGAGGCAGCGCTCCAAGCAGCCAGCCGGTCTTGGCGCCCATCGGGCTTGGCTTTCTAGGCCGCCGCTCCCGGCGACGACGGTAAAGCCACCGAACGTTCTCCCTGACACCTTCCGAGGCCTGGGCGGTGCCTCTGTACTCCCATTTTGAAAAACTCCCGCCGGTTGCCGCGTTGGGACGCTGGCCGTGGCGTAAGAGGCGCGCATGCGCAGTAGGCTCTCCTTCGCGGCCCGCCTAGGGTTCCAGGCCCCCGGCCGACGTCCGGAAACGCTCAGGCGCCCTCAAGCTGAGCGGCGAGGGGCGGAAGACTCGTCGCTTGACCGATGAAAAACGTTTATATTATAGCCGATCGATTACTTAACTTAATTCACGGTCTGAAAAACTACTTCCAATTCATTCCGGAAAGAGTTTAAAACTGTTTTAAATTTTCAAGTGTATAGAATTGACAGAAAAGCACAGGAAAAATAATTTCCTTGCTTAAACGAACACCGTTTATACCACTACGGCTTATTCTATAGTTTTTCATAGCTGTAATTAATGTTTATGGTGCTTTAAGAAAACAAACTCCATTATTTATATTAGTAAACTGTTAATTATTATAATATCACTTTTATTGTAACTTACCATTATGAGATCTCACACTGAGATATGTATGGATCAAGAGACCTCTGTAAGGTTGGAATGGTCTGTTTTTCAGATGAGAAAATTGTGATGCTCAGGAAGGAGGTGTAACAAACAGAACTAGTGCACAAACTTTGATCCTGTTTCTAAATGGAAAGCTCTTTCTTCTACGTTAGTGGATGTATCGATGTATCGAGTTTACTTAAGTTTGTCTATATAGAAGCTGTAAAAGTATCTGTTCAGAGAAAAGTCAGCTTTTTTCCTTCGTTTCTGGAAATCCTTCCTTAAAGGTTATATGTTGTTTGAGCAGTTCTCATTTAGATCCCAGATTCCACTCTTCCAATTAGACTTCCTATATATAAGCCTATTATATGTTTTATGAACCATTCAAGAATAGGTTGCATACACTATGTTTTTTTTTTTTTTTTTTAAGACAGAATCTCGCTCTGTTGCCTGGGCTAGAGTGCCATGGCATCAGCCTAGCTCACAGCAACCTCAAACTCCTGGGCTCAGATCCTCCTGCCTCAGCCTCCCAAAGTGCTGGGATTTTAAGAGTGAGCCCCTGCCCCTGGCCTGTCTTCACTTTTTTTTTTTCTTTTAATCTCACTTTCCATCTCTTGCATGGAATGTCTTCACTTTTGAAGGATATTTTCACTAGGTATAAAATTCTAGGTTGGCAGATTTTGTTTTCCTTCACTACTTCAAGTAGTGGAGATTTCATTCCTTTGCCTCTTGGATTCCATCATTTCTGTTGAAATGTCAGCCTTCAGTCTTTTGTTCTGTAAAGGAGTAAGAGTCTTTCTCATTTTCAACAGTTTTATAATACTCTTAAAAGATGGCCATTGTATTGGAGCTTTGTTATCAAGGAGGAAAGTAGTAAAAGGTGAGGAAACAGAGTTAATGGTACAAATCCTGTAGGACCTTGGGAAGCCAGGGTAAAGACTTTGGATTTTACTTTTAAGTGCTACGGAAAGTCTTGGAATGTTCTAACCAGAAGAGTAAAATATGATCTGATGCAAGTTTTGAAAGGATCAAATTTGAATTCCATGTTGGGATAGATGTCACAAGGGGCCAGTAGCACACTATTGCAATAATGTGGGGTGAGAGATGGTGGCTTAAACTAAGTAGTAGTATTAAAACCATAAATGGTTAATCAGTTTTTCAGCAAATTAAGATAATCATTTTTCCTTAATTTGTTAATATGGGGAAAGATGTAAATTTTTCTAACATTAATCCACCCTTGCATTCTTGGGTTATACTAATTTGATAATATACTTCTTATATATTTATGAATTCACTTTGCTAGTATTTAGACTTATAATTTATTGCATCTATGTTCATGAGAG
Source organism: Lepilemur ruficaudatus (assembly GCA_963574885.1). NCBI lineage: Eukaryota > Metazoa > Chordata > Mammalia > Primates > Lepilemuridae > Lepilemur > Lepilemur ruficaudatus. Next base: position 18,201 of record CAUYRT010095548.1, read on the forward strand.
AGTTTAGAAAAGTACTTTTGCTCCTCATCAATCTTTTTTGGTTTGGTATCATGGATATACAGTGAAACTGGTTTTATGAGTTGGGAAGTATTCTTTTCCTAATTTCTAAAATACTTAAAACAGACTTATTCCTAGAATATTTGTAAAACTATCTGCGCATGGCACTTTAATTTTTTTCTAGAGTCTAGTTCACACAGGAGTTGGTATATTTGTAACTCAAAATCAATTTCTTTAATGCTTATGTATTTTCTTTTATCAATTTTGCTAAAGGCTATGTGTCTTAAAAGAAATTTCAGAGGTTTTGGTTCTGTTGAACCTTTATTCCCTTATCTATTACTTCCTGGTATTATTTCCTTCCCATTTCTTTAGGTTTACTTTGCTGTTTCTACCTCTTTACTTGGATGATTATGTCAATAAATCTTCAATCTTCATTTTAAGTATATGCATTAAAGCATATAAACTTCTAAGATGGTGCATCTGTTACATCCTACACCAAGTCTTACATGAAGCTTCCATTCATTTAAAAACTGTTCATCTCTTATATGTCAGGCATCCTTGTAGTTGCTGTGGAAAGATAAAAATCCCTGCCCTTATGGAGCAGTAAGAAACACTTTTATATATACACAGACACACATTATATACACCCCTCTCAACACACACACAGAGACAATGCAATGGCAAGAACAGGGAACATCCAACAGGGATTGAGACTTAAGGGGTACAGATGCAATTTAAAGTTTATAGTCATTGTCATTTGTCTAAAAGTATTTTCTAATTTTCAACATGATTTGAAATTTCTAGAATTACTTCAGTTCAAACATGCATATATGGAATGTCTTGGACTATCTTCATAGCTGATTTATTAAAAAAATTGACACTTATTTGCATATATTTATAGGGTACATGTGATATTTTGTTACATGCATAGAATGTGTGATGATTCAGTCAGGGTATTTACAGTATCCATCACCTTGAGTATTTATCATTTTTATGTGTTAGGGACATTTCAAGTACTCTCATCTAGCTTTTTTGAAATATATAATACATTAACTATAATCACCCTACTCTACTTTTTTGAGACAGTCTCACTGTGTCACCCTGGGTAGAGTACAGTGTCATCAGCATAGCTCACAACAACCTCAAACTTTTGGGCTCAAGCGATCCTCCTCCCTCAGCCTCCAGAGTAGCTGGAACTACGGGCACATGCCACAATGCCTGGCTAATTTTTCTATTTTTAGTAGAAATGAGGTCTCACACTTGCTCAGGCTGGTCTCGAATTCCTGAGCTCAAGCAATCATCCCATCTCAGACTCTCAGAGTGCTAGGATTACAGGCGTGAGCCACTGTGCCCTGCCCACCCTACATTATGTCATAGGTGATTTCTAATTTTATTGTTTTTGAAAATCTGTTTGATGGTCTTTGGTATTTGAGATTTGGTCTACTATATCAAGTTTTGTAAATATTCCATGTGAACTTAAAAAGTTTTACCTAAATAGTTCAGTGACAGAGTTTATGTAAGCCCATTAGATCCAGCTTTTAAAATTTTGCCCCATTCTTTTACATATTTACTGCCTACTAACAATTATCTACTAACAATTATCTACAATTACTGTTTTTGTTGGTCTCAACTTCTCACTGCCAGTTGCTTTGAGGCTGTTGTTTCAGAGTTGTTATATTCCTGGTGAACTGCTCCATTTATTATCATCAAAGCTTACTCTTTATCCCAACACTCCCTTTATTATTGACCTTACAAATCAATTTTATCTGATTATAGGTTCACACTTCTTTTTGGATAGGCACTTTCATACTATATCCTCTCCCATCAATTTATTTTTAACCATTACATTTAGGAAATCTCTTTGTAAACCACATATGGTCTTTAAACTGACAAGTTTATGGTACTTATTGTTATTACTGATCATCTGAATTTCTGTTATTTTGTGTGAATTTTCTTTGCTCTTCTGCCTTTAACAGGGTTCATTTTCTTTATTACAGATTCTTATCCAGTTATTTACTTTTTTTTTTGAGACAGTGTCTCACTCTGTTACCTGGGCTACAGTGCCGTGGCATCAGCCTTGCTCACGGCAACCTCAAACTCCTGGGCTCAAGTGATACTCCTGCCTCAGCCTCCCGAGTAGCTGGGACTATAGGCATGTGCCACCATGCCCAGCTAATTTTTTCTATATATTTTTAGTTGTCCAATTAATTTCTTTCTATTTTTAGTAGAACAGCGTCTCACTCCTGCTTAGGCTGGTTTTAAATTCCTGACCTTGAGCGATCCTCCCGCCTCGGCCTCCCAGAGTGCTAGGATTATAGGCGTGAGCCACCGCGCCCAGCCCTGTATTTTTTTTTTAAAGCAGAATTCTCTCCAGTTCTCCCAAACTCAAACAGCTGAATAGAAACGAACTGCCAAGTGTTTGGCCGTTAAGACTTTAGAAGTATTTATTTGTATTTCATTGTAAACTTTAAAGCTCATGGGGTATAAACATTTTTTCTGGATTTAAGTTCCATATCCTTCACATTTTCACAAATTGTCCCACCCCCTAGAAGATTAAGCTCTAATCTAGACCATGGGGGCGCAATCATTTTCTTAAACCCAACATGCTAAGTTATTTGACACACTTGCATCAGGAACAGCAATTCTCAAAGAGAGGAGCTGTTAATCATGATCTGAGTCAAGGAGCTCCCCTTTGCTTACTGAGAATTTCTTAAGTCTTCAAATTCATTTATTACTGGGTTTTTCTCTAGAACTCTTTCAAGATTGGCAAACTACTATTTCAGTTTTCATAATCAATAGTATCTGCAGGTTTGAAAAATTTGCCAATGTACTCAGTTAAAAACCCTCACTGCCAAGCAAATTTTTGTAAGTGAACATGAGGACTTGTCCACTATCATCAAATCAGTGAAGCTGAGTACGTGAAAATTAAACCTCAGGTCTGCAAAACTCGTGGTTCAAGGAATAGTACATATTTATTATAATTACATGATTCTTGACAATATGCACTGCCATCCAAAAAGGAACTGCATTTATCGCTACTTGTTTGTTCACTAGTATGAAGATGCAATTTTACATAGAAAATGTTTTATATACTTTGATACTGCCATATGTAAACAATTTTATGGATATGTTTGTGAACCCCAATTGTATGCCAAATATATATTCCTAGAATGTTACCAATTTAACATCACAAAACATTCCCATGTGTGCTCATTGATTGCTAAGAGTCTATTTACATGCAAAACTCGCTTTTCGCTTTATTTTTATAGATACATCAAACTTGATTATGATTTTCTGCATTGCACTAGTTGTTGTTTATACTGAAAATAAACAAGGAAATTGAAAAATCAAATGTGGTAGTTTTCTTAAAAAAAAGAAAGGAATTATTAGCTTGTAGGAACTAAATTGCCAAAAGTTATTCTCACTAATGACTGGACTCAGAGTCATTATGTACATATTTTAATAATGGCTGGAGAAAAAGAAAAAATGCGTTGGATGCCATATTATGATGCCTATTAAACATTTAGTAATTTCACTGAAAAACTGCTTCTGTATACTGTGGTATTAAACAACAATGGCTTCATCCTACCAAATATAAAAGGTAACCACTTTTAATGTATCTTTCTGAGACACTAAATAAAAATTTAAAGCTTTAAAGTTTCCTTTACTTAGATTTCCATTTCTAATTACATTTTAACATGTACATTCTTGGGTGGATTCATATGATTTTAAGAGCATTTGAACTCGAGTCCTCAGAAGTAAAAAATTTAGGAAACTAAAAAAATGATGCACATGTACATAATCAGAGAGCAGCAAAAAACAGAAAGTATCTCATCTGTAACAATTATTTTGAATTTCTGACCCTTTGTCACATTAATATCTGGATTAAAATTAGGGATGTTGTTTACTTAATATGCAATACACACAAAACTGACCACTTTTGATCCAGAATTACTTAAAATTATTCTATGGCCAGAATATAAAAAATCTCCATGCTACTTTAAAATTTCTGAGACATTACATAAATTTATAACATAGCTTTATCAAGTATGAATTTAAAGCCAAAAAGTTAAGAAGATTTAGTCTTAAAAAGGAAACAAAGGTGGATAAAATTAGCTATCCAAGTGATGGGGTATCACTGAAACTATTTTTAAAAAGCCATGGAAGATTTAAATAATCCAGAATAAAAAGCAAAATATACTTAAGAAAAACACAATGATTATTTAAGAGTCTAGAACTGGATAAGAGGATACATAACCAGAGAGACTAAGACCATTTCCATTTAGAGTTTATAATGCAATTAAACTTTCTAAAACATGTTGAATTTCACTGATCTTTTTATAGGATATTTTTAGGTATCAATACATTTCCCTAATAATCATCTTGGGACTTAGGGTATGACAGTGAATTAGGGACTCCAAAGCAAAGATCATAGTATTAATTTTTTTGTTACAGATTTTGACTTGCCTGACAGACTGAATCAAATGCTCAATGATTCAATTAGCTTTGTTTCTTTGACTTGAAAGCTTCCAGTCATTTAACAATGTATTTTAGCAAACACACTTTTTCTTTTAATACCTTCTATAACAATATGCTAATATCCTTAACGACCTGGAAGATGAAAGAGCCATTACCACCTGTTAAGTACTGACCACTTTCACAGATACCTAGGTTTTTTTTTTTTCTTCTAAGCAGTTTATTAATGCTATGAAAATTCCATGTACCCTTTTATTGCTTGAAATTACTATCCTTGAGTTTAGCCAAAAAAATTAATAAAGACATTTGGCAGCATTATAAACCCAAAGTTATTTTTAGGAAACATGAGTAAAGAATATTAATTTTAGTGCATTTTGAATTAGAGTTGTGACAGTTAAATAGCTAAAGTTTCGGTTAAGGGTCTTGGTCTTTGATCTGCATTAGATTTTTGTTACTTTTTATCAAAAGAAAGATTATATGCTTCTTGGGAATTATTTTAAAATCTTACTTTAGATTAAATCAGATCTTGACAAAAACCAAAAGGTAACGCTCAACCTGGTATTTTTTTTTTTTTTTTTATCAAAAAAGGCTGTAGCTTCTGAAATTGACAGCTTTAAGATTAGTATGTTCCCTAGGTCACTTGAAAAGTCATCAATGGCTAACTTGAATCATTGCCACCAGATTTTAAATATTTATTAATATTTCAGTACAATTAGCTATGCTTCTCATTACATTTTACACAAATACCACAAAACCAAAATCTGCTTATGATTCAAAACTGTCAAGGCTTAACCACATAATATTTACTTTAAAAATGAAGATTTTGCTGTAAACTTTTAAAAAGTGAGAAAGATAAGTGCTATTTCAGTAGTCATTTAAGAATCACTTCTAAATCTTCCATGATACGTAAAATTAATTCAAAGGCTGTAATTGTGGACTACCAAATACAAACGATTTAAACCAAAATAGAAAACCCTAATGGGAGTGTTTATAGGCTTATCATTACGTTTAAAGTTTATGAAAATAGAGAGATATGGTTATATCTGTTTTGGGTTAAACTGAAGTCAGCTAATTTGATCACTGTATTCAAATGTCTATTTGCCCTTTGAATTCAGATAATTTTTGAAAACAGTTAAAGATGCATTAACTTTGATAAAATGCTTTATACTGAAATTTTATTATATTATTGAGCCCCAAGATTCACTTTAAAGAGTTCTATCTAGGGAATAATCATAAATATACTAAAGATTGACCAAAATTAAAAAAAGGTCTAAGAAACCTTTACTTCTTGCCCTTAGTTCTATTAAATGTCTTGCTACCTTTTTAAAACTGGTATTCCAGTAGCCAAATTCTTTGGTGTGCTGTTTCTAGTTTTTTAAAAACTTAAGAATTTTGTGTTACTGTTAAGAAATTAAATCATTACAAACTTTCTTTTGGTTTATTACTTAATAATCTTTGTTTTTTATAAACACAGTACAACTGGTTATCAAGAGCTGTTTTTTGAAACCATAATTTATACTTTTCCACTGAGTCAAAGTATGCTAATCTCCATTTATGAATCATTCTAGATATTTCTGACACACTGACACACTTGTTTACTATAGGAAAACACTGTTTCCCATGCATCTTTTTTTTTTCCCCACTGAACCATACGAGATGCAATGAAGTGATTTTTTTTGAGACAGGGCCTCACTGTCTCCTAAACTGGAGTGCAATGGAGTGTTCATAGCTCCCAGCAGCCTTGAACTCCTGCGGTCGAACAATCCTCCCCACCTCAGCCTCCCAAGTAGCTGGGAGCACAGATGTGTGCCACCACTCCTGGCTTCCATGCATCTTTTGCAACAACTTCTAAAATAGTAGCTTTTTATTTTGAAAAAGGCTTTGTTTAGCTTTGCATATTTATGCAGATTAAAATTTGAACCATACATCTACCCAAAACTGTATAATGGAGAACATACTCTTTTTTATTAATGAATTCAATAAATAACATTATAAGGTTAAATGGCCTTTGAAATTATCATTTAAGTTGAATAAATGGGTAGGAATAGTACACATATTATTTTTGGATGTCTAACTTATTAAATGAAGTATTACATAATTATAAAAATTAGTATTATATATCTGACTAAAACACAAAACTACATAAGGTGACTTCAGAGCAGGAATGGAAAATGTCAGTATATCCTAGACAATTCAGATGTAGAAAGGGTTGTTCCCACATTTATTCCAAGGAATTTTCTGAAGGATTGCGCCTAACCAAGTGAGGTGGGAGTTTGAACTCAAATAAAATTTATAAAGTCCCTACTTGTACTGTTATATATTTGCTCTCATAACCTTCATGCTTTTCTTGAAATGAACCTAAATATTCAACATACAAATAAAAAGTAACTGATACATGCTTTTAAAAAATGTATTTTATCACTTATTGTATATAATTATTTCAAGAGCATTAAGAGAAAAATAGTTTAAAGACTAAAAGACATTTAAAAATATACTGCGTCTATATAATTGTTTTTACTACAAAAAAGACACCTCCCTACAAAAGGCTGAATAAAAATCCCTGCAAAATGCACTGGCTCCATACTCTGTTCAGTGCAGACTACATTGTAGAAACAAAATCTCTATCTTAGAGAACTAGTTGTGAGAAATAATGACTATCCTTTAAAGATATTACACTCTCAATTTTTACTACTTAAGAAAAGTCAATATTAATTCTTAATATAAAGATTTAGCTTTGGGAAAAAATGAGCCTTTCAAAATTTTAACCTAGGCCAATCTAATTGACTGGTATTAAGAACACAAGGGCCCATGCATTTGTCTATGCTTCTTTCTCTTGTAGGTTCAAACATCATTTCAGTCTGTTTCATATTTAAATAGTTTCAGGCCTCCGGACAGAAAAGAATAATGTGAACAAGTCTAGTGATGAAGCACAGATTAGGTCCTTAACATATCTTAAGTTTACTGTACCTTCTCCCATTTGATTTATGTAGGAAGCACCAAAGCTGGAGCCAAGGTTTCAAAAGGTAATATAACAGCAGGAACTATAATTTAATCACATGACATCATATATAACACTATGTAACATTCTGTATTTTGCCTGTTGATAAGTGACATAGTTAAGTTTATTACAAGCATTATTTCCTAAGACCTATGGTATAAGAGCTCCTTTTTCAAGTATTACCACTTATTTAATAGTGTTTATCTATACTGTAACATTAAATAAATCAATGATAAGTGTATATAATGCAATACACATTGTGCCATTTCTCCCTACCCTGTATTAAGGTATTATTAACAAAATCAATTAAGAAAACCAAGACAAATATTATAACTGAAACAAGGCTATCAATATCACAGATGTATGTCTGAGTAGGTCAACAGCATTTCCCCTTTAACATGAAGGTAATTCTGTCAAAGACTTCTGTATCTTTAGGATAGCAATATTTTAGCAGCAGCTGGTCTTCAGGACAAGTATATCAAAAGTTTCAAGTGAAAAAGACACTGAATTACTGCGAGAAAACATCAATCTGCATTACTAATAAAAGCAAACTGCTGGTATCCCCTTAACATAAAATTGTGCGTTTTCCCTTTCAAGTGTGATTGAGTTCATTCATGTGATGACAACAAAGCTTTGCAGTTCTCATGGTACATCAATGAGATGGACTAATTTGTCAAGGAACCTCTTATTTGTTTTAATATTTAAATTATAACAATACAATAGGTAGAAAAAAGTCAGTGCCTCAATGGTTTAAACCCCATCAATTTCAATTTTTGTTTTTCAAAGTAACGATGTAATTAAATCTGTGTTTCTCCAACAATAGTGCAATACTTTATCCCTTTCTGAATAAAGGAACTGAGGTTTATCCAAGTATAAGCTTTAAATAAGGTAGACAGTTGCCAGCTACATATCAATCCTACATGTTTGATATAAAATACGTCAGGAAAGCTTAGACTGACTTGTAAATCTATATTCGACTAAAGCTTCACATAAGCGGCAATGGAAATGAACAGAAGTGCACCCAATATAAGACACTTTTCAAAATGACTCCAAAAAACAAATGACAAAAAGTGGTTAAGAACTGAACATCTGTTGTGTGTACCAAATGTAAAAGAAGAATGGACCCTATGGTTACTTGTACTGTTTCAATTATGTGAAGGTAAAATTAACACTTAGTCCACCTCCATCTCTCCAGAAGATTTAGTATGCTGTGAGTTGTCTTTTGTTGTATCAGGTTTAGTTTCAGTTCCACTCTGTCTATCCATTGGTCCATTGTGTTCACTATTAGCTTTTGCTTTGTCTTCAGCAACTTCTACTTTTGGTTTAGGCTTGTAAATGATGGGGTTACAGAAATTATCCAGTTCCTAAAGACACAAAGAAATTGATTATATTAAAAATAGTACAAATTACCATTAACTTTCTAAATTTCATATTAACTTTCTAAATATCCGTATAATTTCACATTTCTAAATTTACGTTAGCTCAGCTAGATAACCAACTGTTTCTTCAAATGCCTCAAGAAAGATTTACCTTCTGGGTTAGTGTATGTCCGTGGCAATCAGAAACTATTGATTCTTTAACAGTTTTTTTTTTTTAATCTAACTCATTTCCTTACAATTTAAATGCAGTTTGCTTTGGCAGGAATAATTTTTAATTCTTCCTTTAAATTATGCCTACTACTTTGTTATGAGAATTATGTCAAATAACACTTATTTAATAAATTGAAAGTTCTCAACATTTATATAACAATTTTTAATTGAGAATGAGAAAACATACACACTAACAACTTTACTTTTTGAAAATAGCTGACGTGACTTTTCTGCTGTAGTAAAAATAACCACGAAAATAAATGTAACTCAATAATTTAAATAAAACACAATGTTCTTCTATTTTCTTGCTTTTTACAGAAATAAAAGACCATTACATAAATACTACTCAAATTTAAAAACCTTTGAGGACCAGTGTCAAAAGGTATTGGGATAGAGATGTAAATATAGGAAATTACATCCTAGGGGGAATGTTTTAGTGGCAAACTGCTCTTATAACATTCTATATCTCATATGATTAGGAGTAAATTACATATTACAGCTTCTTGGCAAAACTCTCTCAGAATGAAAATATTTTTATTACTTTGATTACAAAATGATAGCTGCTTTTGTTGAAAAAAGAAAAAAAAGCCAAATACCCAAAAACATACTGAATGAGATTTAAAAAACAAAAATCACCTGAAATGTCATCTCCTATAAATTAACAATATTAACATTTTAGTGAATATCCTTCTAGATGTATGTTCATACATACATATATACACAAACACATAAATCTATGAACACACAAATTTATACATTTATACAAATTTATGCATTTACATTTTGTAATCTTTCTCATTCAACAATGTTGTACACATCCTTGTATCTAAGTAGATATATATCTATATCTAAAATATCATATTTAGTGGCTGCTTAGTGTTGTATAGATGCATCAATTTATTAATTTCCTAATGATAGGTACATACGTTGCTTCCAATTTTTTGCTATTATAAGCAAGGGTACTTATCTGCATGCACTCATGCAACAGTCAATTTAGGATGAATTCCTAAAATTGTGATTTCTGGGTTAAAAGTTATTCTCACTTTTAATTTCTATACATATTCTGACACAATGTCCCATGAAAGCTGCAACAAATTGAACCAGATTGCTCAGGGACAGCATCCATTTCTCCACGCCCTTGCCAACTATGGCAAAGACTATAAATGTAAACACAACCAAATCAGATGGGTAAAAAAAATTAGCATTTCTTAGTGATGAGGATGAATACCTTTTTTCATACACTTATTTAAAATGTATTTCTCCTTTTGTCAACTGCTTATCTAATATCTTTACTCACTTTTCTACTTGGATGTTGATCTTTGTTATACAGTACTGTCCCCATTTTTCATGTTTTATAACTTTTGACATTTTAATTAGCAATATTTTTAAACTATTTTTTAAACTAAAAGTTTATTTCAGAGTAAGTTTTTACCATGGAAGTTCATGCAATTCAAGCTCAGTCAAAGACAGACACATACTGCAAAATCTTATAATGAAGACTTACAGGTTTTACCTGAGTGGTTAAGTCTCAAATATTTGTCAGAAGTCATCACATTGCTTTATTTCATTCTCATGAAAAAATTTCAGTCCTTAAAAGCCATTAAAAAGAAAATTTTATAAATTTCTTACCTTTGATTTTGCAACTATTTCTGAAACTTTTACCACAGGATCATGAGTGAGACTTAGTTTGTTCTGTGCATTCATCTTACTGTTCAGCCAACTCATGGCATCACTAATGTATTTTTCAACTTTTTCCATTTCAGCAGGATCCAAATGATCATATCTTTCATCCTATCAGAAAAAACTTTATTGAATATAACTGATTTTTCAGTTAGACCAGTTTATTGATAATTTCTGCTTAAAAATTTAGACTCAACTTGACTGTATACCTCACATATACCCATGGGAAGAAACTACGTACAAATATAACATAGAACTGAAGAGAATGGGAGAAAAGACAAAAATGGTTGTGCATTTAAAAAGGAAAGGCTTTCTGAAGAAATCAGGTTTGGAAAAAGAATGACTAGTGGAGAATATTCAAAGGAAACGCACTTAGCCAAAGAAAGCAGCTGCAATGGAATGGAATTTGTTACAGAATAAGGAGGAATAAAATGAGTAGGCACACAGCAAGCCAGATAGAAAATTCTGAATATACAATAGAATATGGTAAGTTCTTGATAAGGAGAATGACATAATAAAATTCTGTCTGAAAAAGAGAACTGCAGCTGCCATATATACGCAACAGCCTAAGTCATGGTTTAGATTGGTGGTCAAGGAACCAGAAAGAAATGGCAATATAACATAGGGAAAGGAGATCTCCTGGTGAATTATAGATTGAATACAAAAAATAAATGCATAGAGAATGAAATAATACTGCAAAGTCAAAGAAGGGGAAGGATAGTGATGCAATTTTTAAAACCATAAAGCTTTCTCAGATAGCAAAGTCCTCTTTCTGCTTGTATGACTACAAATTATGTATCTATCATCTTTGACTCAGTTTCTAGGTAGCCACATTTTCTTGAATTTCTTACCACTTCATAGGTCACTTAAATTTCCTTTGCTAGTTCATCCTCATTCATCTATCTACATGCTTTTAAAAATATCTAGCCTGAACTTTCAACTCTATCCAATTTAGACTTTGTATTTATAAAATGTGAAATGCCTACATTTAAAACTCCTGATTATGTTTCCACCTACTCTTCCCAGTTTCCTTATCTCAGTAAATGGAAACTTCATTCTTCCAGATCAAAATCCTTGGAGTCATTTTCCACTTCTATTTCTGATATATTTATATCAAATACATCAGCAAATCAGTTGTGCAAAAACACAAATGCTGCTTGAGCATAAATGAAGTCTTGCTTTGCTTTGGATAATGTCTTAAACTTACACACTCTAGAGTACAGTACAAGCTGTACTCTTCAAAATACATAAAAAAATTTGACCACTTCTTGACCCTCCACTATCTGGGTTCAAGCTCCTATCATTTCTTACTTTGTATTATTCTAATAACATCTTTACTAGTCTCTCTGCTTTCAAACTCTTTAAAAAATAAGTCAAATCATATTACTCCTATGCTCAAAAAACTTCCATAGTTTTACAATGGATGACTAGGCCCTTTATGATCCGGCAACTGCTACACCTTCTCCCACTGTTTTAAGTCATGCTGGGCCTTCTTGCTGTTTCTCTAACATGTTCTCCCATTCTCCTAACTGCTAATCTCTTTTTCTAGAATACTTGTCTTCCAGTTATGGAACATTTCTCTTCACACATCTTGAGATCTTACCTCTTCTTCAGTTTTCTCCTGACATGTATGTCACCTTATTAGTCTCTCCTTCTGATAAACTTTCTACCTCCGGCAGTCCCTTACTTTTCCCACAGCCTTTTATCACCATCTGACATACTTTACAGTAACTTATTTATTATCTACCTTTCCTCATTGAAGCGTATTAAAAACAGGTTAATGTTTTATTTAATGCTATACTTTTAGCATCTACAAAACAGTCTAGAACATAATAAAAACACAAATGCTGCTTAAGCATAAATTAAGTCTTGCTTTGCTTTGGATAATGTCTTAAACTTGCACACTCAAGAAGATAGCTTTTAAAGCCTGGGGAGTACTGGGTACCAGTAATTATACTAGATTTAAAATATTCCTGGCATTTTTATTTGTTTGCTTATTCCTTCCGACTTTTCCATTATCGTTACATTCTATTTGTGCCTAAAAGAACACTTTGAACACTGATATTAGCAGGCATGTTCACAATCAGTATCTGGATTTTTCCTTTAGATTGGCTGGGTTGTAATTTTTGTTTTACAAAACTCACAAATCTCTTATTTCTAAAATAAGTAACCCCTTTCCACATTGTGTAATGGAAAGCAATACAGTTGGTTCAGAGTTTGTATGTTGATGTCAGATCACTTAGGTTTGATCCTGACTCCATCATTAACAACTTGTCAAATAAAATAAACTGCTTAAGCATTTCAGTTTTCTTATAAGTAAAATGAAGATAATAGTATTAGCTTTTTAATAGGCTATATCTTAGTGAGAATAAAGTGAGACAGTCCATATAAAGTGCTTAAAATTCACTAAGGGCTTGACAAATGTAAGCTAATTGCTATGATTCCCATGCCTGAATCTTTCTGATGCTGGTCTCTTCTGCCCACTAATACATCAATGATAAAAACTGGGGGACTACAGTGAATATTTACTTAGATTAGGGATCAGCAAACTTGTGCCATGGGCCAAATCCAACCAGCTGACTATAGTTTTTAATAACGTTTTTTGTAACATAGCCATGTTCATTTGTTTTCATGTTGTCTATGCATTTGCACTACAATGGCAAACAGCAGTACAGACACAGTAAGAACTGCAAAGCCTAAAGTATTATTCATATCTTGAAAGAAAAGGTCTGCTAACACCTGCTTTAGAGGGAAAAACCAGTAAGTCTAGTTTTGTCATATTTTACTGTTACATCCAAATGGAGTTATCGTCTACATAACTACATATTTGAGGCGTAAAGACTGTATTACAAATCCCATTACTGTGTATCTACCCAAAGGAAAAAAGACATTCTATAAAAAAGACAACTGCACAAAAATGTTTACAGCAGCACAACTCACAATTGCAAAGGTGTGGAAATGACCCAAGTGCTCATCAATACATGAGTGGATTAATAAATGTGGTATATGTATACCATGGAGTTCACTCAGTCACAAAAACAATGGTGATCTAGCATCTCTCGTATTATCCTGGATAGAGCTAGAGCCCATTCTACTAAGTATCACAAGAATGGAAAAACAAGCACCACATGTGCTTACCATCAAATTGGTATTAACTGATCAACACTTATGTGCACATATAGTAGCAACGTTCATCAGATGTCAGGCAGGTGGGAGGGGGAGGTAGGGATGGGTATATTCACACCTAATGGGTGCGGTGCACATCGTCTGGGGGAGGGACACTTGAAGCTCTGACTTGGGTGGGGCAAAGGCAATCCATGTAACCTAAACATCTACACTCCCGTAATATGCTGAAATAAAAAATAAAAGAATAAAATAAAAAATAGATTGTATTACAGTTGAAGTAATACAGATTTACGTATGACTCTAAAAGAATAAAGGATCTACAGGATTATGGATAACTAAGGGACTAGAAGACAAAAAGCAGCTAAAAGAAAAAGCAGCCAAGGAACAAAATAAAGGATAGCAGAGTCTAGTTTCAAAGAGGCCCATAATAAAAAAATGTTCAAGACCTGTTTTCATATATGAAAAACACAAAAACGAAATTTCTAAGAAGAAAACAATGGATTTTGGTAACTGGATTAACTTATAATGTAGTTTCAGGGAATTCTAAAAGATAAAAGCCACATACCTTCACTGTATTTTAAACAGAATCCTTTAGTGATAAATCTCTAATAAAAAGTTTTAAGTACACAAAATCTCTGGAATTTGGCAGCAACAATTGCTACAGCTTTGCAGCTGAGAACACTTGGATTTATCCCACCCTTTCCATGTGCCACACATAATGCCATCATTACCAACTGGCTTTATGAATTCAATACCTTGTTTCTATATGCTTCTATCACTTTCATGACAAGTTGGATCTTTTTTCCCAAGTCATTTAAAGCTTTTGGTCTCTCTTCATGTTCCATGTACTTCATTTGAATAGGCTGGCCATACTTCTGTTAACGTAAGAAATAGTTTTAGAAGAAAAATTATCTGAGTTTTAGCAGAAAACAACTTTATTTGGCTCTTACAAGATGATGAATAGGAAGAAAAGATGGCCAGATTAAGAAATGTCCCCTCTTATTTTCCTACATGGAAGTGAGTTCCAGTGGCTATTTACTCAATCCTACACAGCAATGCCTAACTTCTGCCTAATCTTTTTCTAATCTAGATACCTCTTGATTCTTCTCAAATTCAAAGTCCAAATCAAAACTTTAATTCTTTAAAAGCTGGGTGTTAAAACTTTACAAATTAAAATAAGAAAACCATAAGAATTATACTGTATACAGAATTAGGTTTGAAACTTGGTTTAAAATAATAACGCCTAATATAACTCTTTATATGCCACATAATTACTGAGACTTCCTGATAGTTAATATCTACTGAGTATTATTTATATTTAATATCATTAGATTAAAATGGATATTATAAATGTAGTTTTTTTCCTCCTCGAGGTGTTTGGATTGGGAGTTTCCAAATGTTAAAACAGGCACTATAACTCTGGGAAGCGGAGCATATTAGAAGGATGAAATAACTACTTTCTTTTAAATCCTTTTATATAGGTAAATAAAAATCAGATTATAGAATAATTTTAGATTTGCAGAAAAGTTAAAACGACATAACAGAGGGAGACACCAGACACCAGACACTTCTCACTGCTTTTTCTCTAATGTTAACACCTTACAGTACATTTGTCAAGACTAAACAACCAACACTGGTGTATTACTATTAACTGAACTCCAGTCTTTATCCAGATTTCACTTTGATCTATTCCAGGACATCATATTGCATTTGATCTATTTACATTATACTTTTTATTGTTCAAATGTTTTTGAAAGTGAAGCAAGTATTACATTTTTAATTTTTAAAGGCCATCCCAAAAAAGAAAAGTAAAACCTATGAAAACTCTGTAACATTCACTTCTATGGCATATCTATATAACTCCCTTATATATGGGAGGCAAAAGAATCCATGTTTAGGAGCTGTTGGGATTTTCAGTTATTTCTGTCGGCCTTGACTACTTCGCTATTCCCAAGGCTTAAAATATGTACATTTCTCTTAAGGAGATGGGGAGTAAAAACCATCAAGATAAAATACGGTAAAGCCTAGTTTTGCTATCACAAACTTAGGTTTGTAATTGCTTTCTAATTATTTCCTTTGGAAATAATTTATTGGCATGAAGGTAATTTTTTGCAAGATATTTTTTTTTAACTTCTTTTACTTTTGAGTAACTTCTTTAGCACACCCTCGCTTCCACCTGTCCTAAGTCCTAAAGGGCTACCTTTTTTTCATATTCTAAAAATCCTTTCTAATGTCATCATTTAGCATCTGTGAACCTCTTGCTTTTGAAAGAGTGATTCACGGACCACCAGCAGCATCACCATCACTTGCAGAATTGTGGGCCCACTTCATATCCACTGAATCAGAATCTGCATATCAGTAAGAGCTCAGGTAACTCGTGCATATTAAAGCACTGCTATGATCCATACTCTAAGAAGGAATGACTAAAATTTTCCTGCATCCTTTAAATATAAACTTCTAGTCTCTTAAGGATATTTTTTCAGGTAGGAGAGGGTTGGGTAGTATAAACATGGAGAAGGGAGATAACATTGGTCTTTCCTTAAAAATCACACTGTTGACCTAGAAAAAGGAAACCTTATGGCCAAGTCTCCTTATTTCTTTGTGAAAGGACATTCAACTTCAAGAGCAGGGGTGCTATTTTTGAAGTCCTTGGCTGGTCTGGTGTCACATGAGTTGCACTGTGAAGATACAACAGGCCAGTGTGGTATTACTCCCCAATATCACAACAGTGAAGGTGAAAGAAATACAGCAAGGGTGACTCCTCTAATGGATAAGAAGGGGTCAAGTAGATAATTTTATCACTTCTTAAAGACATCTCAGGAATATATAGCTTGGATAAAAGTAACACTCTGATCATTTCTTAAACATTTGTATCTAAGTACCATAAAATTATGATTATACATCATTTGATTTCAATTAACAAGTAGTACTGCTTGTTCACCTCTCAAAATGTTTTTAAAATTAGAACATTTCCTCTTACATATCTGACTTAGTAATTTTTCACATACTTATTAAAAACATATAGATCCAGCAATCTTACCACTGGTTATACATCTAAAGGAAATAAAATCATTATGCCAAATAGATATCTGCACTTCCATGTTCACTGTAACATTATTCATAATAGCTAAGATACAGAATCTATCTAAGTGTCCATCCATGAAATAACAGATAAAGAAAATGTGGTATCTACACACAATGGAACACTGTTCAGCCTTAAAAAAGAAGATCCTATCATTTGGGACAACCTGAACCTGGAGGATATTATTTTAAGTGAAATATATGATCTCACTTATAGGCTGAATCTAAAAAACTGAACTCATAGAAGCAGACCGTAACTACCAGAGGCTGGAGAGATATTGGTTAAAAGACACAAAATTTCAGTTCGGAGGAATAAGTTCAAGAGATCTACTGTACATCATGTTGACTACAGTTAATAATATATATTTGAAAACTGCTAAGAGAGATTTTAAGTGTTTTCACACCCAAAAAAAAAAAGTATGTGAGATAATGCACATGTTAAATATTTAATAGTTTGCCTTAATCATTCTACAACGTGTACATATTATTAAAACATGAATATATACAATTTTTCTCTGTCAAAAAAATAAAATTAATAAAAAGATGTACACTATGCTCTTACAATTTTTAGGAAAATGTAATGTTTTATTCAACATTAACATAGACTTTGAAAAATTTACCTTTAGTTCTTGAAGCTTATCTACGTAAATTTGTTTAGGTTGATCCTCCCCTTCTTCATAAAGCCAATTCTCTGTGTCTTCCAATATTGCAGACAGTTTACTCAAGTCCTAGTTACACATATAAGAGTTACTAATTAAAAATGCTTTCCTTAGTTTGGAACCAGTTATCAAAGAGAAAAAAAAATTAAAAAAAAAAAGTTTTTCTTAGAAATACATAAAAGTCATTAAGGAAAGACATATTTTTTAAGTATAAAACATTAAATTTCAGATTTTTCTGACTTCTTATACATAAATATGTTTTTCACCACACTTTTGCAATTTCGAAAAATAACTATGAACCATCCCCATATGGGCCCAAGATTGATAACAATAACAAATCTGGTATACTTATTTATGTAACTCGTACTAGCATGCTCAAGTAAATATTTAAATAGTTCTCATAAAAAGTTATAAAATTTAGACTTACTTCTGGAGTGATAAATTTTTCATAGACAGTGCCCAGCTTGTCTCTAAAATCATATACATATTCTTCAACAGCATTCTTAGAATCATTTCTTTCTTTCTCTAATTTATCCTGCATAATCATCTTTCCCTATTCAAAAAGTTTCAGATTAGTTGATATAAGAATATGCATTAGGGAAATGCAAATCAAAATCACAATGAGAAAAATCCTTCACATTCACTAGGACGATTATAGTAAAAAAAAATGGAAAATAAGTGCTCATAAAATCGTGGAGAAATTGAAACCATCACCACTGCTGGTAGGAATGTAAAATGCTGCAGCCACTATAGGAAACAGTTTGCTGGTTCCTTAAAAAGCTAAACATAGAATTGTAATTTCACTCCTAGGAATATACACAAAGGAACTGAAAGTAGAGAACTGAAAGATATTTGTATGCCAATTTTCATTGCAGCATTATTAACAATAGCCAAAAAGTAGAACCCAAGTGTGCACTAACAGATGAATGGATAAACAAAATGCATAAACACACATTGCAATGTTATTCAGTCTTAAAAAGAATGAAGTTCTGATACATACTAAAACATGGGTGAACCTTAAAACTGTTATGCCAAGAAAAATACACTATGACACAAAAGGATGAGTATTGTATAATTTTACTTACATGAGTTATCTAGACTAGGCAAATTCACAGGGACAGAAAGTAGATTAGAATTTACTGGGGACTGGGAGAAGGGAAGAATGGTGAGTTATTACAGAGCTTCTGCTTGGGGTGATAAAGTTTTGAAAAAAGATAGTTATGACGGATGCACAACACCGTGAAAGTAATTAATGCTACTGACTTGTACATTTAAAAATGGTTAAAATGGCAAATTTTAAGTTAAATATATTTTACCACAATTTAAAAACATTAACAATGTAATATACCAAAACCCACTGAACTGATACTTTTAGTGGGTGAATTGTATGTTTGTGAACTGTATTTCAATAAAGCTGTTAAAAAATAAAACAAAATACATACTCAAGTTCAAATCCTAGGTTCTTCATTTACTAGCTGGAGATAGCAAGAAAGTCACCTAACCTCAGTTTTCTTATCCTAAAACAGAGAACATAATTCTATCTTCTTCATAGGGCTGTTAAAAAGATTGACACAATTCACATAAAATATTTAGTGCAGTGCCTAGCACATAACTGGTGCTGAATAAATGTTAGCCTTGGGAGGGGATATAATACAGTGGTTGTGACGTTGAGCTTTGGAGACTGATCATCTGGATCCAAATTCAAAGGTTACTCTTTGGCCCTGGGTGATAGTCTACTTGTTAAGTCTCAGTTTGCTCATACATAAAATGTAGATTTCTAACAGATCTACACTCCATAGGTTTGTTTTGAGGATCAAATAAGGTATCAAAGTATTTAAAGATGTTAGCAATAATCACTATTATGATCAAAAGCAAAGAATCTGAAGACTATAATAGTTGGAAAAACTTTATACTTTAATAAAAAGTGGTATTTTAAACATAAAATAAACATATGCATTGATATTTGTCAATCTAAAATGGTGAAATTTTCAAAAATTAAGAAAAATCTCACACGCAAAATTTGCCATGACTATGCTTCCCTATAATTCATTCCTTTGGGAAAATTAGTCACAAGACATAAAAATTCTGAATTATTCACGATCTCCAGGAATGCTTGCTTCACATAAAATACAGCCTTTAACAATTAATGAATAGGTGATATAGGTGGGTACTAAAAAAGCAAGCACTGTAAAGTCAAAATTTCTTGATACAGTAATGTACAGCAAATGGTAGAATATGGGATACTTCAAAGAAGACTGACCTCTTTTAATGCTAGCTAAGTTTTTAGAAATTAGGAACCACCACTGAAATGTAAATTTTAAAACTGTAAATTACTTCTTACATAGCTACTGGAAAATAACACTCATTTCCTCAAGAGATTGTAAAATTAAACATGTAAATAGACAAGAACATATAAGAAAATGTCAAGAATGACAACAGATTTTTTTTTTTTAAGAATGACAACAGACTTTAAACAATGTTTAATGGAAGTCAGAAAGCATTTTGAATACAGAATTGAATCTTTGAACATTCTGAATAGAGACTTTGAATCTTTATGGACAACACAGAAGAAAAGGGGAGCTGCTAATACTTCCCCGTATGATGCCTGCTGGGTATACTGTTAAAATAGAAAAAAAGGGGGTAAGAATCATTAGTCTTAGAAAAGCCTTTTCCTATAGAGTAGATAATCCATGTTTTTCATATAACTAAGATGAAAGCTACACTGTATATATGATATTAATGTAGCTCAGTATTTTATCAAAAATAAAGTAGTTCAATAATATATAATTCCTTAGAGTTATGGGCTAGTCCCGGAAATTTTGGAGATAATCATCAACATCTACAAAATTTCAGAATATACTACCACCTATTTCAATATCAACTCAGATTTGCATACCTCATTTTCAATGTAGCTGTTGAGAAGATCTTGGCCCAGTTGTCCACATAGGCTACTCTGGATAGGTAGATCAATACTCTTGCTTTTTCCTTTTTTAATGCCCTGATTTAATCGGTCTTGTTTATCTGAGGGAACTGACTGCAAAACAAATTCAAAAGAAAAGTGTGAATTTCTTAAGAAGTTACCTTAAGAGGTTACATTTAAAAGGTGAAACAAAAAAATAAACTCAAAACTATTACAATATGCTATAGTTTACTTATTTAAAAACACTACTTTAATACTGATAGTGCTTTATATTTTGTGTATCCTAAATCCTAGTTTCTATATAAAAATATTGGGTTGGAAATGCAAATCAAAACTGCAATGAATTGCTACTTCATACCTACTATGATGGCTATAATAAAAAAACAGAAAATAACAAGTGTTGGTGAGGATGTGGAGAAACTAGAATCCTCATATGTTGCGGGCAGGATTGTAAAATGTTGCAGCCATTTTGGAAAACAGTTGAGAGGTTCCTTGAAATGATAAGCATAGAGATACCATATGACCCAGCAATTCCATTCCTAAGTATATGCCCAAGAACAATGAAAATACACACACCCACATCAAAACTTGTACATGATTGTCTATAAGAGAATTATTAATAGTAAAAAAGTAGAAACAACTCAAATGTCTATCAATTGATAAATAGATAAATAAAATGTGGTATGTATTCATAGAACGCAATATTATTAGGCCATAAAAAGGAATGAAATATTGGTATATCCTGTGACCTGAATGAATGCCAAAAACATTATGCTTAGTGAAAGAAGCTAGTCACAAAGAACTATATGCTATTTATTTATATGAAATGCCCAGAACAGGCAAATCTACAGAAACAGAAAGCAGCTTAGTGGTTGCCTAGGGCCAGCAGGTAGAGGGTTGAGGGTAAATAGGTAGGGATTTATTGCTAATGGGTACAGGACTTCTTTTCGGGGTGATGAAATGTTCCAAAATTGTGATGATGGCTGCACAACTCTGTGAATATACTAAAAAAACCAGTGTATTATACACTTAAATGAGTGAACTGCATGATATGTAAACTATACCTCAATAAAGCTGTTCAACAATTAAAATTTTACAAATTGGGTAAAATAAAAAATTTAGAAAAACAGATTTCAGATTCGAAATAACTTTAGAGTCAAGGATTCAAAACTCAATCTTTATAACCTCTAAAAAAAACTATACAGCTAACCTTGTAGATTAAATTCTGAGCAGGTTAGAAAAATCTGTTGTAGATGGTAGGTCAGAGTTCTAACTACATTCATCAAGGTGATTGGGGCAGTGTCTCTCTCTTCTTTTTTATTGGCAATAACTGCCTTATTAAAATAATTCTTTTAATAATAGTCATTTATCTTTTAAAATTTTACTTTTGAAAATATTTATCTTTACACATAGAAAAATATTTTCAGATATGCAACAAAATGCTTACAGTGGCTAATTCTGAGATATAGGGCACTGCTAATTTAAGTTTTCTTCATTTGGATTGTTCCATTTCATATTTTCTGAGATGATCTTTTTTTTCTTTTTTCTTTTTTTAGAGACAGGGTCTTCCTCTGTCACCCAGGCAGGAGTGCACTGAGTGATACAATCAGAGCTCACTGCAGCCTCAAACTCTTGGGCTCAAGCAAAGCCATCCTCTCCTGCCTCAGCCTCCCAGGTAGGTGGGACTGAACGACCGTGCTACCATGCCCCCTATTTTTTAAAAATCTTTTTGTGGAGATGGGGTCTTGCTATGTGGCCCAGGCTGGCCAAAGTGCTGGGATTACCAGTGTGAGCCACCACACCGAGCCAATGAAATGATTTTTAATGAGAAAAAAATGTTAATGAAAAACATATCTTTTTTTCCTACCAAAAAAGATAGTTTTTATTTACATTGTTAGAGCTCATTATTAAAAAAACTATAAGAAATCACTAAAATGTATTCATTCTGGCTATAAGCTTTCTATACTTTCCCACAGTACTAAGATTAAAAACATCAAGTGTATTAATAGCATGCATTATGAAATAAATATATTAACTAATTCAAAATATCAATCTTGAAAAGACAACTACAGAAATAGTAAACCAAACCTTTGTTTTGGCTCCTGTATGATCAATTTCCTCTTCTGGGGTGTGTTCAGCATGACATTTTTGTTGAGTTCCTTCTTGGTCCACTTGCATTTTATCCTGTAAAGAAAATACATAATTGATAATATATGTAGTGTTGGTCTTCTTTTTTATAATATAAACTGCATCTTAAGACTTTAAGCCTGTTTTGAAATGTGTGAACACAGTAAAGTAAAAGCTTATTTTTCAAATGAGAATAACTATAACTAACAAAGAGATTAACAGGTAAATAAAATAAAAAAGATCTATGTGATGCTATGTGAATGTATCTTGTTTGATTTACCTATGGCTAACTAATTGCAAAATAAATGAAAAATTATTCTCAAGTAAAATTTACAAATCAACATTCACAAAAGCAGGCTTATGAAAAGAACACATTCAACTTGACATGAAAAATGTTAAGAACATGAGAAAATAAAGTGAAAAAGATATAAAATTTATGTATTACACAAATTCAATGACTTTTTAAAATGTAGAATACTGTAGAAAATTCATCAAAACTGTCAAAGTTGATGTCTCTGAATTATTAAGATATACACTTGTAAGATTTTCTTTTTATGTCTAAAAACCAAACTTTCCACTAATAAAACCCCCAAAATGAACTCTACACTTGGCAAACAATCTCAAGTAATAGATTATTCTGGTCCCTTTCTTTTTTTTTTTTTTGAGACAGAGTCTCACTCTGCTGCCTGGGCTAGAGTGAGTGCCGTGGCGTCAGCTAGCTCACAGCAACCTCAAACTCCTGGGCTCAGGCGATCCTCCTGCCTCAGCCTCCCGAGTAGCTGGGACTACAGGCATG
>CAUYRT010095549.1:0-17139 GCA_963574885.1 Lepilemur ruficaudatus
GTTATCCTGGAGGAGTCCATTATAGGCAGAGGGAACAGCTAGTGCTACAGCCCAAGGTAGGAACGTACCTGGCATAGCTGAGAAATAGAGGGAGGTGTGTGTGTCTAGCATGGAGCAAGCTAAAAGAAAGGTAGTAGCAAACGACGTGATCGAGGAATCTGTGAGAGGATAGACATATGGAGACTTGTGGGCCCTTGTAAGAAATGGGGAGGCACAATGGGTTTTGAGCATACCAGTCATATTATTCGAGATATGATCTAAAAGGATTCCTCTGGCTGTTCTACTTGAGAATATGCTGTAGGGGAGCAGAGAGATCAGATTGGAGCCAGGCAAGTAATTTGAGCCATACATGAAAGTAAATGTAATGAAAATAGGTCAGATGCTAGTCAAATTTTAAGAGTAGCCCCAACAGGATGTTGACGGGGGTTGGGTTTTGGGTGAGAGAAAAAGAATGAGGTCAAGAATGTCTATAAGATTTTTATATGAGCAGCTGGCAGGGGAGGATATCTGGTAGCACAGGCTTAAGGGCAGGGAGATGGGAGGTGGGCTCTGGAGACTATTTGAAATACATTGAATTTGAGAAGTCTAAGCACTGAAGTGTCAAATAGACAATTCCAGGTATAGGTGAGATTTCTGGGTTAGTGATATTAATTTGGGATTCATCTGCACAAGGATGGCATTTGAGGCCCTGAGAATGGAAAAGATCACCAAAGGGGTGAGTATAGGTAGAGATGAGAAGAGGTCCGCCATGGTCTGAGACCTGGGACATTCCAACATTAAAAAGTGATGGATGGCTGGGCACGGGGGTTCAGGCCTATAATCCCAGCACTTTGGGAGGCAAAGGCAGGAGGATTGCTTGAGGCCAGAAGTTGGAGACCAGCCGAGCAGCATAGAGAGGCCTCATTCCTACAAAAGATTAAAAAAATTAGCTGGGCATGATGGTGCGTATCTGTAGTCCAATATACTCAGGGGGCTGAGATGGGAGGATTGCTTGAACCCAGGAGTTTGAGGCTGCAGTGAGCTATGATTGTGCCTGTGAATAGCCACTGCATTCCAGCCTGGGCAACATAGAAAGACCTTGACTCTGGAACAAAAAAAAGGAAAAAAAAAAGGTAAAGAAAAGAGGAGAAAAGAAAAGAAAAAGTGATGAAGTATAAATCAGCAAAGAAAACTAAGAAAGGAGAACTGATGAGGAGATATTTAGTACTGTACAATTAAATAAACTGTGATTCTTGTTTTCGTTATTGTCACATGTGGTGCTATTTATTACAATAGCTGAGGAAGTGAGGTTGCTACTTGCAGTTGTGGGGATTTTTTTTTATTTTTATCAGGGCTGTTGAAAGGTGTACTGGAGAGTGAATACTGCTCTGAGCTTTATGAAACTAATATCCACTTGTTCCTGTTTGTAAGACAATTCCCAAGTCATCTGAGCCTGTCTGTACAGCAGGTCTCACCCCTCCCCTCCACATCTTCTCCTCTCTCACTGAACACTGCTCAGATCATGCCTCCTCCTGCCTCATGGTGGCCATGGATACTACTTTTGTACGGTGACATTTCCCAAGCCAGTATTTCTCAGTACTCTGTTCCACAGTATGTTACTAGGCATTAATAAGTGTGCTGTGAAAGATCAGTTTCATGCCCTTCAACATCGGACTCTCTTATTCACCCTTTAAGCTCCAGTTGAAAAGCCACTATTCTTCCCTGGCACTGCTCCTCCCAAGCAGGAAGAAACCTCTTTTCCTCTGCACTTCCATAACTCTTCATGTCTACCTGATTTATGGGTGCTTGTAACTCTTACCTCAGAGTTATTCTCTCTTGGACTCTAGGCTCTTTGACACCAATGTCTAGATACCCTCCACAAAATACAGCACTAATCCTACCTCTCAAAACAAATAACACTGAGTTACTTGAAAGCTGAAGATGAAAATACAATGGTCACCTATGCTTATCCTGTTGTTATTTCCCTTTCCAAAACAAATTCAATGCTGAAAGAAGTTATAAATGCCAATTAGATCTACGTGAATGCTTTAAAAAATTATTATTAAAGAGTAGTTCAGGCATTGAAAATCTTCTGTAATGCTTTTATTGATTGATTCTAGGTGACTTTAAAAATCTGCCATGAAATATAGTGAATATATGTTTTTCAATACACAAAGCTAATGATTTGAACAGATTTTCTTTCCTTAGAAATTACCCAGTGAAACATAAAAATGAAGCTTTATGGAGATATAAAGCAATAAGTATGAAAATACCACAAATGAGGTATCTGAGGTATAACCTACCATTAGTTTTCTATTAGCAAGGGTATATGATAGTTCCATTTGTTTTAGAAAGATGTATTAAATAAGGGACTGAAATCCCAGACACAGAAGGGAATGTACATTGATTTCTTTGAAATGATTTACGATTTAGGCTCTGGTGGGAAATCGCCTTTTTCATTTTATATCTCACTTGAAAGCATTCACCTAATTTGCTCTAAAAAAGTTCTTTTTCTCCTAAAAAAGTCCACTGTTAAGTGAAAATTTCTGTAAAAATTCTACATTATCTTATTGTTTTGGGGTTCAGAGTTTTAAAAAAAGTAACTTGGACCTTGAATTCTTCTGTGACTATGTTGAGGACATAGATCAATTATAGCTTAGTGATACACTTTAAAATAGTATACTTTATGGGGAGACAGAGTTAGGTCAAGTTGGCTTTGTTTATGGACAGAAAGCTGTTCTAAAGTGGTTCATTGAAAAGTCTGATATACCCATGTGATTTATAAGAGAAATGACTTTACTGTATAGATTTTAATTGTCTGACTACTTCTGTTATATAAAGAATGATCTAAACTTCTTTGCTCATGACAATATTTAATATCACTTCATTACTACTGCAAAGTACTGGCATTTTGTGTATCTAATAATACAAAAAAGATATATGAAATTACAAACTTTCTTAAAAGTTTTAGGTAACAGACAATTTCATTCCTGTAAAAGAGTACATCAGACATATGTAGATCAATAAATTAAGTAAAATATTGATTGATGAATGTAAAATTTTATTTGCATGTAGTAATTTAAGATCTACAACTCTGATCTTTTTTACATATCAACATTAGAATTGTTTCTACTTGATAGCAACCAGATTGATTAAGGCGTGACTTATGAAAGATTTGCAGACAAAAAATTATATGAGTTTAGTTTTGATAGCTTAATTTTTAGCAAAAATGGAATAATAGTACAGAAGGCTTTAGTGTACAAAATTTTCCCAATAGTTCAAATATGTGACTGCAGAACAAGTTAAGAAACTGGATTAATCGCCCATCTGGGGTCCTCTTAAAAACAGCAAACAACAACTTTCAGTTGTTGTTGTTTGCAGGTATCACGTACTTTATTACGTACAAATGTGCATTCCTCACGTTTTGATGTCTGGTAAAAATTTTTCTTTATGAAGTCAAATTTCTAGGTAATAATCTAAAGGTTGTAGAATGACATGATTTTAAATTACTCTTTTAAAAAATTCACAACTAAAGTGCAGCGACATCAAGTATTTACAACACTAAAAAGGAAAGCAGCAGACGTGGGTCCCCGGTTGCTCCGGACACGAAGCTCCGTCGTCGGGGTGGTGCTCAGCCCTGCGCCCGCAGCTGGGCCCTGTGGCGCTCCCGCAGCCTGGCCACGGCAGCTGTGGGTAAGCTCCCGAGTTCTGAAAACATTTTCTGCATGAAGGTGTGGGCACTCCATCGCGAAGCTGTCCTCGGTGATCTGCTTGAACTTATCGCAGATGTCTGGGATGCTGGTGGCTTCCAGAATCAGTGCCTGATATTGTTTAATCAAGGTCAGGGCCACCCGGAAGATGATCTCGGAGCCTTCGTTGAACAAACAGTTCCAGATCCGAAGCACAGTCTCCACGGGCAGGACGTCCAAGACGAGGCAGATGAACCAGAGGTACCAGCAGAGCCCACAGCACGCCGCACCACTCCGGCAGGGCCCCCCTCTCCGGCAGCTTGGTCCTCACCAGGTCCCCAAGGACCTCCTGGTCGGTCTTGAGGCCCAGCATCCCGGGGCCGTAGTAATCGGGCAGAATTCTCCCGACAAGAGCGTCCAGCAGCCAGAAGGACTCCTCTTCATCCCTCGTGACGAGAATCAGGTACCTGCTAGGAAGTTCATTCCCTGGCAGTAGCCCACGCCGCGGTTGTGCCGCCCGTAAGCCACCAGCAGGTTGAACAGAGCCTTGACATTCTATTTGAGGAATCCATTCTGTTTGTGGTCATCTGAATATCATATTAGACCATTCTAGATTACTGTTTCTATAATGAAACTTAGATTTTCAAACAAAATAGTACTTGTCTTTCTCTGGACTTTAACAATGCAAAATACCAATGTTTCTCCATTATACTTAGAAAACAAATACTCTTCATTAAAATTATGGTGATTTTAGTGATTTCTTTGCTGTGCTATTCTTAGCATTATTTAGAACTTTGTGAAAATTTGTATGTGGAATGAGCTACATGAACAGTATTATTCATCATCTCCTTTCAAGGAGCTCATAAAGATATCCATTCAAGCCCATGTACAAGGTCACAGTTTTTAATGGCCAGGTCATGAAAGGAGTCACAGTACTGTGCAGTAAAGATAAACTTTACACAAGTGTTTATGATTTACAATAGAAAGTTCTGTTAATATATGTGTATCCAGGATACTGCACTATTACTGACACATGTCAATTATTTTTCTTCCCCAAATTACATTATTTCTTGCAGTTTCCTACTTCCATGCCACTCTTCCCCTTACTTTTGCCTAAATATGTTTAAGGAGCTGTATTTCCCCCCACCCCATAATTAAAACTTTATTGAAAAATTAAAACCAAAATAGGAGATCACTGTTGTATATCTTACAAAATCAAATGTAATTATCTTGGTAGATTAACTAGAATTACTGAACATATGATAACTCTTTCTGTGAGATAACACAAAAGTAAGTTGTGTAGATAATTTTTTTAGTGTTGCTTTCTTCTAAATGATCACCCTTCTCTGAGTCTGGCCTTTCCTCCTGCGGGCTGGCACAGCACTGTTGAACAACCTACGCAAAGAACCGCTGTCTCAGAATGGCTGAAAACTGTGGTAATCTTGTAGCAACCTGGACATTTTACATCCATAAAATAAGAGTGTAGGCTTTGAACTAGGTGTTTCATTTTATGTTTTTTCTTTTCCTCTTCCAAAGACAGATGTAGTAAATCTCTAGCCAAAGTCATCTTTTCTTTTTTTTTGAGACAGAGTCTCACTCTGTTGCCCGGGCTAGAGTGAGTGCCGTGGCGTCAGCTTAGCTCACAGCAGCCTCAAACATCTGGGCTCAAGCAATCCTTCTGCCTCAGCCTCCCGAGTAGCTGGGACTACAGGCATGCGCCACCATGCCCGGCTCATTTTTTCTATGTATATCTTTAGTTGGCCAATTAATTTCTTTCTTTCTATTTTTAGTAGAGACGGGGTCTCACTCTTGCTCAGGCTGGTCTCGAACTCCTGACCTTGAGCGATCCGCCCGCCTCAGCCTCCCAGAGTGCTAGGATTACAGGCATGAGCCACTGCGCCCGGCTGCCAAAGGCATCTTGATACTTTTGCAAGCCCAGCTGGTCCAGACTTCTCAGACGACACTGGAACTGTGTTCTTGAATGTCGTCTCCTTCCAATACCTCACTCTGATCCTGCCAACCAAAATTCAAAATTCATAATAAAAATTACAAAATAAATAGTCATATTTTACTCTGTCTCCAGATTATAAATTATATGTGAAATTAATTTTTTTGCCCCAGAAACTTGAATTATAACATGTTTGTTAGACTACAAGTAGTGTCTTGTATAGTAGACTCATTTAAATGACAGAAAAAAAGCAGCAAGTAGAAGATCCTCAAAGGTTAAAAGAAAAATGTGTGTAATATAATATAATTCATCATAAATTTTGGAATGTCAAGCTTTTGGTTTCATTTATTGAATAGAGAGAAATGCTCAAGAAGACAAGGGAACTATACAGTCTTTAAAA
Organism: Lepilemur ruficaudatus; assembly: GCA_963574885.1. Classification (NCBI taxonomy): domain Eukaryota; kingdom Metazoa; phylum Chordata; class Mammalia; order Primates; family Lepilemuridae; genus Lepilemur; species Lepilemur ruficaudatus. The sequence continues at coordinate 6,017 of CAUYRT010095549.1, forward strand.
AGAAACAAATTCTGTCATTTGCAGCAACATGGATAAACCTGGAGGAAATTGTGCTAAGTTAGGGCACAGAAAGACAAATACTACATGAATTCACTCATATGTGAAATCTAAAAGCATCAAACTCACAGAAGCCGAGAGTAGAATGGTGGTTACCAGAGAATGAGGGGAAGAGGAAATGAGGAAAGGAGATGTTGGTCAAAGGGTACAAAGTTTCAGATGGGAAGATAGGTTTAGTGATCAGTTAGTTGTATAGCGCGGTAACTGTAGTTAATAATATGTAATTGTGTATTTCAAAATTGCTAACAGAATAGGTTTTAAATGTTCTCACCACGAAAAAAGAAAAGTGAGTGAGATAAAGGATATGTTAATTAGCTTGAGTTAATCGTTCTTCAATGTATACATATATCACTTTGCACCCATAAACACATACAATTATTATTTGTCAATTACATTTTTTTAATTAAAAAAAGAAGACAGGAAAGCAGTTACTGACTTTATTTATGTACATTGCTATGAAGAAAATTGCTTACAGTCTTGAACTTGATGCTACAGAGAATAGCCGGAAGGCTAAATTAGCATGCCATATGGACTGGTTAAACTCTTAGCTTTGCCACAAATGTACTTACAGGTATGATAATAGAGGCATTCATCATACTGTTTATGATTTAAAACTTTAAATTGTGCATAATTATAGTTGGACGACAGACTGTTCTAGAGCTTTTCTTTGTTTCATCAATCATGTTAACTGATATTTCAGCTTGGATGCTAATTTCTTAGTGCTTAAAAGACAGCATTATGAATGTCATAGGTTAAAGGGAGAAAATGCAACATCAATTTGATTAATATTTTGAGCTAATGGAAAAAGAATGATTGATTTTAATCTCCTCCACTGCAACAACCATGCCAGTGCAACGGTCTGCAGGAGAATGAAGAAAAGAATAGATGTGGTGCTAGGCAGCTCTATTGCAAAGGTTAAGAGCGCGGACTGTGCCGTATGGCGACACATATTCTAATAGCTTGACATTTATTAATGCTTGTTTCCACATAGGTTTATTGGGGATTAAGTAGATATTACACACAAAACACCTAAAATAGTACCTGGTACTGCAATGAGATACCCCTACAAACCCACCAGAATGGCTAAAATGAAAAATTCGAATAATAATAAATGTGGAGAAAGAATGTAGAATATTTAGAACTCATATTATTGGATACAAATAATAGAACTTCAATAAATAAATAAATTAAACTTTAGAAAATATGGTAGCATTCATTGGTATATCAGGCCATGTCTAAATTCATATTACAATAATTATTTCATTTTTGTCAGCCGTATTGTTGATGCCTAATTGGGACAGTATAGCTCACTAATGCTGAGAGATCACATACTTCTAAAAAATTGTTATTACTTAAAGTGAGTTTTCAATATTTGTTAATCACACTGAAAATTTGGAGCAGATAATGTAGCTTTAATATTTCTTTTAATTTAATGAAGAGATTGTTTATGCCAACAAATAAAATGACAATTTAGGAAAGCAAGAATTATATATTACCCATATTCAATATCGGTAATATTGAATATGGGTAAAATAGAGTCCCTCCACAGCCACCAAAACCCTGTATTTCTCACATGAATATTATAACAACAATAAAGAGATTAGAAGACAAATTCACTCTCTATCCCTCACTCTAAGTCAAAAATCGTTTTTAACTTTTGCCACACACATACATACACACACAAATATGTACATATGTATGTATCCTGAGCATGTACATGTATGTATTCTGAGCTTAGATTCTATTTTCTGTTCTGTATTTTTACCTAAAATAATACACTCAATTGTCATTATTTTCCGTACTTAAAATTATTGTGTAGTGGTTAATTGACCTATTTCATAATTTGCTCCTCTGTTCTTATTTTTTTAATGGTTAGGATAGGTTTTTTATTTTTTGAGGGGGCTAGGTTTCATTTTTTAATTTTATTTTCTTATTTATTTTGATAGAATTAGTGGGTACAAGTGTTTTTTGTTACATGGGTGAATTGTATAGTGGTGAAGTCAGGGTTTTATTGTACCTGTCACCTGAGTAGTGTACATCCTACCCAACAAATAATTTTTGATCCCTTTAGCCCTCTTCCAACCCTCCCCACTTCTTGGTTTCCGATGTCCATTATCCCACTCTGTATAACCATGTATACCCATCATTTCGCTTCCACTTGCAAGTGAGAGCATGTGGTATTTGTTTTTCCTTTCCCTAAAATAATGGTTTCCAGTACCATCTAAGTTTCTGCAAAAGACATTATTTCATTCCTTTTATAGCTGAGTAATACTCCATGGTTTGTGTGCATACACACACACACACACACACATATATACACCACATTTTCTTTATATATTCATCAGTTAATGGGCATTAGTTTGGTTATGTATCTTTGCAATTGTGAATCATACTGCAATAACAGGGTTTAAATTTGCTTTCAATTATTATTACCGTGGGATTACTAGGCTAAAGTTATACACTTGGTTGTGATTCTTGGGTAAATATTGTCATTTTGCTTTCCAGAAAAGTACTAATGTATGCTATTTTCACACTGTACATTGCAAATATAATGAAATTTAATTACATTCTGGTTGTTAAATGACATCCTGATCAACATGAAATATCACTGAAGAAGTTGCTTTTAACCGACTTATCATATAATAATGATACTATGTTTTAACCTTGATTATTTTGAACAATAAGGTGGTTATATATTTCTCAGATGTTCGCTTAATATTGAATTTCCTTTTCTTTTGAATAACCTCTTTATGTCCTTTGTCCATTTAACTATTTGAATCCTGATGTTGTTGTATTATTAATATAATCTATACAAAGTTGCATTAATCCTTTCCTGCCATATTTGTCAGATTCCATGTATTTTTATCTTTTTTATAATAGCCAAAGCCATATATGTTTTTCTTTTGTGGTTGGCCTATTTTGGCACCAAGGGTATCATTTTAAAAAATTTTTTTCTTCACGTCAGTGTCATTGTCTTGTTAGTTGTCCTCTACTTTAATCTTTTACATTTAACTCTTTAATTATCCTAAAGTATAGCTTGTGTATGGTCTTTGGTGTGCTCTAAATAATTTTTCTAAGTGTTTTAGCTTCACTGCACATCACCAAACAAACTAAATGAAACTAATTTAAGCCTTGCTAGAGATGGGCATCACCCCTGATTTTGACAAGTGTCAAATACAATGTGATAATGAAATTGAAAGGCAAGAATTCCCTGGAGTTAGGGTTTATGTTTTTATTTTTACACTCATGACTCATGATAGTATAACCCAGATGTCAACTAGGGTCATGACACATTTTGAGAATTAAATACCAATTGGGCTAAAGTTTTATCACAAGAATGATGAGGATAATGTTTATCTTAATGTGTCAGGGATGCATGGAGGGGGTGGAGTTGCATTTTAGAATTCTGTAACTTCTCAGCTTCTATTTCCGTTGAATTCTCTATTTCATCAGTTCTTTTCTCCTGGGGCTATTCTCCTTTCTCTGCTTCAGACATAAAATAAAAGCCAGATAACTCCCTTTCTAATACTACACTTGTCCAGGACTTTCATGGGTGCACCAAATTTTGGTGTGTTTTTAGTATTTTTTTCTTTTTGACTTAATAGAGACAATGCGTATTCTTAGCATATAGAAGAATTAAAATTAAATGGTCCTGTTCTCCAAAAGATTTTAGACACTCCACCATCAACATTTTTACCTTTATTCGTATTGTCCAACATCCTGCTATGTTATTTGAACCCATTTCTTCCTCAGTCACAGGCTCTTCCCTCAACTCCGAATTTCTGTTCAGTGGTTATGTAGAGCAAGCAGTTTAGCTATTTTTTCACTTTGCTATTTCCATACAGAACATGACCCCAAGGCCTTGATATTTTTCCTCCTCAGAATTCTATCAAGGTATTTCCTAAGAAAAGAGAGCTTTCTCTGGGAATTTGAAGTCAGCTGCTAAAATAAAAATTTATTTCTACTCAATTCACCACAAGTCACCTCCTTGTTTGACCAAAATAAAGTGTTATTTTCTTCTTGTTTCGCATTTGCTTATGGATGCTGAGTGGCATTTAATTTGTGGGGAAAAGCCAAGATTTCAACTGTAAGTTTAGTTTTTATTCCCTAGATCTGACATCTGTTAAAATGAGCAAATGGAGAAGAAGTTCTGTTTCCAGTTATCCCACTTTCCTTGTGACTTTAGGAAAGTCATTTAGCCTCTCTAGTGGAAGTGTTCTCATTTGTAAAATGAATACATTGGACCAATTGATCTCTTTCTAAAGCAATAATTTTGGCATGTTTAAAAAAATCCTATTTTAAAATACATAAACTCTTGCTTCCAAGCTTGTGACCTTTTTGGTGCATACCTCTACATATTCAGTAACTTCTTGACTATTTTTAAAATAACATTTCATTTTTTAAAATTCTAGAATACTTAGGCTGTGTGGGAGGAAACACCATTCTAGCTTTAAAAAATATCAATATCTACTACAAAGAGCCTAACTGTGGAAAACCCAAATTTTCTTATTATTTCACAGTTACAGTTCACATGACTTAGAAAACTGAGATACCAAAGAAAAACTTATGAAGTGAAAATTATAGATAGCGCACCATAGAGAGATAATATCGAAACACTGTTTTTTAATAATTGAGTTTCAAATATATTATGTTCTGTTCTTGAATACTTTATAGGGAATTTAACATAGTTTTCTCGTTTGTTTATAATTAAAACAAATGTGAAATTTAATACTTAAAAAAGTTAATGATCTGTCAGTATACATAAATATTTTCAATATTAAATGATACAGTTTACGGTCTTTATTTTCAGGTTTTTAGGCAATTAGCTAATCACTTCATGCTTAAGGAAAAGGAACGTTTTTTTCTGAAGGAAATTTTTCATTTTTTTTTTATTATACAACTGATAGGAATGTTGAAAAGATACCAATACCCATGCTGTGTGAGTATAGGTGCGCTGTCTTGGGTTTGGTGATTAAGTAGAGGATGGAGCTGTGGTTGGTAGGTAGCACTTTAGGTTTGGAGTCAGAAGACCTGATTTCCCTGAGAATTGTATTGCACATTCACTGATTTATCTTGAGGGAAAAACGACATCCTTACAAAGTACAATGTGCTGTAAACCACATCAGGGACCAGCATGAGTAGATGCTGTGATGACTTTTCCAGAAATACTTTGTTCCATAGGTCCTGCCTGGGTTATCATGTTTCTTTTGGAGACTCTGTGGTTCCTGTGTTTGGAGCTGCATGGATAGAACAGGAATCAGGCTCTTTCCTTCATTTGCATTACTGTAAACACAAATACCAGGTACAATCTCCTGACTTCTCAAATGAGTGATATATACTCTATGAACAAGTGGGTTATGAGACTCAGGTGTTGCAAAAAAGTCTGGGAAATGATTTATTTTTATTTATTTTTTTATTTCAGTATATTACCGGGATACAAATGTTTAGGTTATGTATATTGCCCTTGTCCCACCCTAGTCAGAGCTTTAAGCGTGTCCATCCCTAGGATGGTGCGCACCACACCTGTTAGGTGTGTATATACCCATTCCCTCCTTCCCCCTCCCATCTGTCCAACACCTGATGAAAGTTGTTACTATATGTTACTTAAGTGTTGATCAGTTAAAACCAGTTTGATGGCGAGTACATGTGGTGCTTGTTTTTCCATTCTTGGGATACTTCCTTAGTAGAATGAGTTCCAGCTCTATCCGGGAAAATACAAGAGGTGCTATATGACCATTGTTTCTTATAGCTGAATAGTACTCCATGGTATACATATACCACATTTTATTAATCCACTCATGTATTGGTGGGCACTCGGGTTGTTTGCACATCTTTGCAATTGTGAATTGTGCTGCTGCGTTTTTTTTTTTTTAATAAGACCTCAAAAGTACAGGCAATGAAAGCAAAAATAGACAAAGGGGATCACATCTAACTAAAAAGCTTCTGCCCTGCAAAAGAAACAATCATTAAAGTGAAGAGAAAACTTGTAGAATAGGTGAAAGTATTTGCAAATTAAGCATCTAACAAGGGGTTAATATCCAGAATATATAAAAAACTCACATATTAGCAAAAAAGCATTATCTGATTAAAAAATAGGTAAAGGACCTGAATAGATGTTTCTCAAAAGAAGATATACAAATGGCCAATAGATTTTGAAAAATGCTCAACATCACCAGTCACAATGACATATCACCTCACCCCAGTTGGAATAGCTATTATCAAAAAGGCAAAACCTAGCAAATGCTGGCCAGGATGTGAAGAAAAGGCAGCTCTTACATACTGTTGGTGGGAATGTAAATTAGTACAGCTGCTATGGAAAACAATATGGTAGGTCCTCAAAAAATTAAAAATAGAGCTGCCATATGATCCAGCAATGTTATTGCTGAGTATATATCCAAAAGAAAGAAAATCAGTATATCGAAGAGAAATGTGCACAAGCATGTTTATTATAGCACTATTCACCATACCTAAAATATGAAATCAACCTAAATGCCCACCAGCAAATGAATGGGTAAAAAAAATGTAGTATATAGGAATTGGAATTTCACGTTGGAATACTAATCAGTCATAAAACAAATGAAATCCTGTCATTTGTGGCAACATGGATAAACCCAGGGGGCTTTATGTTAAATGAAATAATTCAGGCACAGCAAGACAAATACCACATGACCTCACTTATGTGAAATCTGAAACAGTTGATTTCATAGAAGTAGAGAGTAGAACGGTGGTTACCAGAGGCTGGGGAAGGTTGGGGTGGAGGACTAGGAGTGGTTAGTCAATGGGTACAAAACTATAGTTAGACAAAAAGAATAAGTATTGGTGTTCTATTACACAGTAGGGTGACTATAGCAAATGAAAACACAGTATATATTTCAAAATAGCTAAAAGAGAAAATGTTGAATGTTGTCACCACAAAGAAATGATAAATATTGAAAGTGATGGCTATGATAATTACCTTGATTTGATCATTATACTATGTACATATGCATGGAAACATCACATTGTGCCCCACAAATATGTACAACTATTATGTGTCAATTAGTTTTGAAAAACTGAATTAAAAAAAGGATCAGACATGGATACACTGCTGCTGGCAAACACAGGAAGTGTGAAGGTCACTTCATTTCAGCAACTGCGAAAATCTAATAGCCCTTTGAAGACTTTGCTGAATTCTAGGGAATAGAGCGAGGGTGGGAAAAGGAGAAGGAACTTTCATTCTTAAGTTTCTTTTGACTGATTTCTGCTTTTGGACAAAGTCCTTTATGTTTGCCCTGGGGTTGATCCAAATGTGGAAACAGCTTTTACTGTGGGATCATAGCACTCCAGAGCACTGTGGATAAAAGGAAGTAAAGTGAAACAGCTTTTTAGCTCAAGCTTTACTAATGGGTCACCTTGTTCACCTTACAATAACCTACAATCACGCAGTTTGTTTCCCACCTAGACCTTGGTGGCTATTCCTATCCTGTTCGCACCCTGGGCTACTGCCAACTTCCTTGTTCTTTTTCTAACGTTCCTCTCATTTTTCCTCACTCCTCTCTCACTGTTATGTAAGACAACAATTATCTCTAGTTCCTGGCCCCAAATTGCAAATCTGCATCCATAAAAAGGCTCAGAGTACAAATCAACAATATCCCTGCTCCTCTGAAGTCACTTGTGCTTGTATATAACAATTATTTTTCTGTTAGGCTTGTGTAGCATATTCTATCTGCAAACATTTTTATATTATTATACATTGGCTTTTACGAAGCTGAGATATAAACTACTATTGGGATCACCTCATAAACCTAAGTGCATACAGACATTCTGTGAAAGTGACAATTACAGTGAAATTCTTCTCAGGCTGTGCCTTGAAGGGTGGTTTTGGAAGTTGCTTTTTGAACTCTGTTCACATTATTCTGGGATTTCTTAACCATTTCTTTTCCTGAGTGCTATGCCCACACTCTGGATTTTTCTTCTTGTCAACTTGTATAGTGACACTACTTGTAAATGCCACGTTGTAGTTCTTATTTTTTATAGAACTGTTGATATAAGTCTAACGAAATTCACTCTTGGTGTTCTTGATCTTTATGTAAATAAAGGATGCTTTAGTATTAGAACAGCTAAGCCATTAGCATTTGTAAAACATCTGTTGTAACATTTGTAATTAGATTTTGAATGATTTTTTTTTATCATCCTATGTGCTGATATCATAGCTGTTGCCAATCTATACATTGGTAACATAAGGACTCACTTATTTCCATATCTGTGGCATCACTACAAATCAAAATGCTCTTTGGGCTGAATAAAGGCAGTCTAATCTTAGCAGTATCCTTGAGTATATTTCAAGGGTCTTTTAAAGTCTCAGTCGGGAACTCAAATATGTAGAAAGCTAGAAAGGACATTGCTCCCACCTTTACAATATGAAAAAAGGCCGACCAAAGTGAAATTAAGGAATTTTCTTCAACCCATCAAAGAACTATGGTTAGAGAGCAAACAACTAACTCAAAAGTGGGGAAAGACAGGATTCTGGAATTTGTTTACTTGGATCCAGACACCACATAAGCCAGTAAGAAGATGTAGCTAAATTTTTAAAAAGATGTTGCTAAAGGCCGAACATGGGCTAGTGTGAGAGTGTGATACCTTTGGGGGCCATAGACTGGGGGTTTGTACCCCCTTGTAGGCTTTTCCTCCATGAAAGCTACCAAAGGCTCACAGGGAATGTAACAGAGAATACTGAGAAAGGTTCCCTCTGGCTCTGGTGGGGGAAGGGGAATAATAATCCCTGCTAAAATGCCACCCAGATCCATGTCTTCTGTCTCCACTGTGGAACGAAAATCATACTGCGCAGGAAAGAGCAACAAAAACTGGTGTCTTAAATCATTGGTGGAAACTCTTTACAGCTGAGGGATGAGAATGGGGAGAGCTCTACCTCTGGGAAGGGGCAAGACTACATGCTAAACCCAGAAGACCAAGCATTATTGCTGGAGGAAGAACAGAAACAACTGGGAGAGCTATAGCACCTAGGCACAGCCTAGTGCCTGCTAAAGAATGAAATTTAATCAGAACATCAGAGAATGCACACACTGATAGCTGGAGACTTCAACACTCATATATCAGTAGTTGATAGAACAAATTGGGGCCAGATCAGTAAGGATGTAGAATACCTGACCAACACTATCAACAAAACTTACTTAATTGACATTTATAGAGCACTCCACTCAACAACAGAATACACATTGTTCTAGTGCACATGAAACATTCACAAAGATAGATCTGTTTAGCCAGTTTACAACAGACACGATCAATATTCAAAAACCAACCACAGCAGACAAAAACATACATTGGGGAAAAGAATCCCTATTCAATAAATGGTGCTGGGAAAATTGGATAGCCACATGTAGAAGACTGAAACAGGATCCGTACCTCTCATCTCTCACAAAAATCAACTCATGACAGATAATAGACTTAAACCTAAGGCACGAAACCATAAGAATTCTAGAAGAAAACATTGGAAAAACTCTTATAGATACAGACCTGGGCAAAGAATTTATGAAGAAGACCTCAAAAGCAATCACAGCAACAACAAAAATAAGTAAATTGGACCTGATCAAATTAAAAAGCTTTTGCACAGCCAAGGAAACTATCATTGGAGTGAATAGACAACCTATAGAGTGGGAGAAAATATTTGCATGTTATACATCCAATAAAAGGGCTGATAAAAGGAATGTATATAGGACTCAGGAAAAGCAACAAGAAAAAAATCAAACAACCTCATTAAAGAGTGGGCAAAGGACATGAACAGAAACTTTTCAAAAGAAGATAGACCTATGACCAACAAACATGTGAAAAATGCTCAACATTTCTAATATCAGGGAAATGTAAATCAAAACCACAATGAGATGTCATTTATCTCCAGTGAGAATGGCTTTTATCACAAAGTCGCAAAACAACAAATGTTGGCGTGGATGTGGAAAGCGAGAAACACTCATACACTGCTGGTGGGACTGCAAACTAGTATAACTCGTATCGAAAGTAATATGGAGATACCTCAAAGAGCTAAAAGTAGAACTACCATTTGATCCAGCAATTCCACTGCTGTGTATCTGCCCAAAAGAACAAAGACATTGTATAAAAAATATATCTGCACTAGAATGTTTATAGCAGCACAATTCACAATTGCAAAGATGTGGAAACAACGCAAGTGCCCATCAATACATGAGTGGATTACTAAAATGTGGTATATGTATACCATGGAGTACTACTCAGCTATAAGAAACAATGGTGATCTAGCACCTCTTGTATTTTCCTGGGTAGAGCTGGAACCCATTCTACTAAGTGAAGTATCCCAAGAATGGAAAAACAAGCACCACATGTACTCACCAGTAAATTGGTTTCACTGATCAACACCTAAATGGACATATAGGAATAACATTTATCTGGTGTTGGGCAGATGGGAGCGGGGAGGAGGAGGGTATGGGTATATATATACATAATGAGTGCGATGCGCACTACCTGGGGGATGGACACACTTGAAGCTCTGACTTGGGGGAGGTAAGGGAGGGAAGGCAACACACTTAATCTAAACATGTGTACCCCCATAATATGCTGAAATAAAAAAAAAAGACATCTGCAGTTGAACGTTTATAGCAGCACAATTCACAATTGCAAAGATGTGGAAACAACCCAAGTGCCCCTCAGTACATGAGTGGATTAACAAAATGTGGTATATGCATACCATAGAGTTCTACTCAGCCATAAAAAAATGATAAACTACCTACTGTATTATCCTGGTTGGAGCTGGAGACCATTCTTTTAAGTGAAATATCACAAGAATGGAAAAACAAACACCACATTTACTCACCATTAAACTGGTACTAATTGATCAACACTAATGTGCACATATGGGAAATATGGGAAATAACATTCATAGGGTGTTGGGCAGGTGGCGGGGGAGGAGGCCCTGGGTAAATCCACACCTAATGAATGTGGTGCATGCTGTCTGGGGGATGGGCACACTTGTCAGGCAGTGCAAAGGCAATTTATGTAACCAAAGCTTTTGTACCCATGTAATGCTCTGGAAAACAAAA
>CAUYRT010095550.1:0-27055 GCA_963574885.1 Lepilemur ruficaudatus
CTGCAGTCCCAGCTAGTTGGGAGGCTGAGGCAGGAGGATCACTTGAGCCCAGGAGTTTGAGGTTGCTGTGAGCTAGGCTGACGCCATGGCACTCTAGCCCGGGCAACAGAGTGAGACTCTGTCTCAAAAAAAAAAAAAAAAGTACTTCATACATAGCTACTAAGTGAGGATTGAAAAAAACTCAGACAAAAGATTTCAGTGATGCTTCAGGGCTAACTCTCTGTGGGTCCAACGCATCTGATGATACCTGGTGCTCAGAAACATTAAGAGGTCTGAGTTGACTAAATTCTAACCGTAAGTATAGAGGGAAGCTCAAATTCAAGTTAAGAAAATGTGACAGCAATGTGCAAAATCCAAGCTGGTTTTGTTAAAAATGGACAAATGCCATATTAAAGGAATATATTTGGCCTTTCCCCAGCCCTCTCCTTTGATCTCTCCACTTAGGGATCTTGCCAAATTGTCTAAGAGCTCAGGCCATGACTGCTCCCACCTCACTGGGAAGGGATTAGCAGAGCAGGTCCCTGCTTGCTCCACTGGCCTGACAAGAAAGGAAGTTGAAGTACAATATGGAAAAACATGGGAAGTTGGGAAACAGAGGGAATCAGGCCAGTGTGGCCTGATGGCAAGACCTTTCCCTGAGTCTCAGTATCGTTCTCTGTAAAAGGAAGACACTGACCTAGAATGATAGTCTTTAGTCTACAGTGATCGCCCACAAAGACTCTTCCTGCTATGAATTATCCCATAGATTCGACTGTTTAAAGGTTTTTGTCCACAAAACTATAATAATGATAACTTATTACTCATTATTATTTTAAAAAACTAGTGATTCTCCAACTTTCGTGTAGACCAGAATTATCTACAGGGCTTATTAAAATTCAGATTTCTGGTCCCCACCCCGAGAGTTTCTGATTTAATAAATATGGAGGGGTGCCCAAGAATTTGCATTTCTAATATGTTGTTAGTTGATACTGAGGATGGCTGGTCTGGGAACCAAACTTTGAGAATGGATCAATTGAAATAATTGAAGAAACAAAAAAATTCCCATCAGAGTTTCTAATCTATATATAATAACAAGCATCACAATTAATTTCTATATTTTCAGCAAAGAAATGCAATACTATAGTTTGACTATACAGCCTTATTGTGAGTAAATGTCCCCTTCTTGCAATTTTTAAGTGGAAAAGAATCACTCAATTCCAGTTACTATGCTCCCAGGCCCACAGGGGTCCAGTAATCCTATCACAAGCTCAATAGGGTCCTTTCTAACTCTACCATGGCGTGATAACGATTTAATATGAACCTCAAGTTGTTTCATTGATCCTTCAGAAACCAGTTATTGCTGTTCTGCAGCTGACCAGATGGTGTCACTGTAGAACAAAATAAACCATCTCCTGAGGCGCACATGAGGCTGCCTACAGTATTTCTACTAGGATCTCTATTACTACCTCGCTGTTCCTTTAAACTAAAATCAGTGTTTTCTACAGCAAAAGGTGAAATGAAATGTTAGTAATGTATCAGCAAAACCATCAAGTCTTTCATTCTCCAGATTGTTACTGAGAAAGATTATAAATATCTGACTTACGATTTATAGAATAGACTATATGGAGGATTAGCAGCCAGCAGCTGAGTAATGACAGATATAACCACAATCACAAGTACTGGAAGCAGCTGAATAAATGCAGAATATGTCGTCTAAAAAAGAAAAAATATTTGTTGTAAATGTTCTTTGTTAACATAAAGCTTGGGCCTGGTGCAGTAGCTCACGCCTGTAATCCCAGAGCTTTGGAAGGCTGAGGTGGGAGCATCAGTTGAGGCCAGGAGATCAAGACCAGCTCAAGCAATATAATGAGTTTCTACAAAAAATAAAAAAATTAGCCAGGCATGGTGGCCCGCACCTGTAGTTCCAGCTACTCAGGTGGCTGAGGTGGGAAGATCGCTTGAGCCCAGGAATTCAAGGTTACAGTTATAAGCTAAGATTGCGTCACTCACTCTAGCCTGGGTGACAAAACGAGAGGCTGTCTCTTAGAGAAAAAAAAAGAAAACTCAAAACCAAAAAGCTTATTTTAAAAAGATAGTTCCCCCCCTACCAAAAAAAAACAAAAAACAAATTACCAGTGCATGCACAGGTCCCCAAAGCCCAAGACTTTCCTGGGAAGGCTGTACTTTTAGCATTTCCTTTGAGTATCATGTTAGTGCTTCAAAAGTTTCAGATTTTGGAGCATTTCAGATTAGGGATGTTCAACCAGTAAGTATAATGCAAATATTCCAAAATCTGAACAAATCCAAATGCCGAAATACTTCTACTTCCAAGCATTTCAGGTAAGGGATACTCAACCTATACCAAACAACTCTTAGTCTCTCCGCCAAGTAGGCTGAAGGAGGCCCACCAACAACCTAGACTGACACCCAGTAATCCTCCTGCAGCCCCCTTTTCTAAGACCAATGAAGCAGACACCTCCAGGTAAGTCTGCCCAGACTGTACGTCTCATAGGGGTCAGGCTCTAGGAGCCATGTCAGGATTATGCAACTCTATGGCCTTGGCCACATCTGACTGGACTGGGGGAACATCTAACTCTTGCAGGGATAATCACATCCTCTCTCCTAGGAATCTGGGGCTGAGATTCATCACCCTTCACTGCTAGGTTGTCACTTTTAGAAAGGACACGTCCTACTCTCCGGCACTGTGGACTAACCATTTGCAAGGAGGAGTAGAACAAGCCAGACTGCTTATAGAAAACAAACTGCGGGCAAAGAATGATGGGAAAACTGGAAACAATCTGGCCCCAAAGATTCATGGAGAGCACAGCTGCCTGGAGACTGACAGCATCCCAGGTCCTGGTTCTTGTCCGTCTGAGGCCCAGCTAGGCTTCTTGCCCTTGAGCTTCATAAGACTCCCTTGATCCCTTACCTTAAACACCTTTTAGTTCTGAATATTTTGTAGGGGGTTCTTATTTTCTGCAGTAAAGAAAACCTTGATCAAGACAGCCCAACAGGGAAACTGAGATCCTGGGACAGCCACCTAAGAATGGGTAGGGGGAGGAGAGAGCATTCTGGCCTATCTGTGCCAATTATCCAGCTCTTCTTACAGTTGCCTCTGCTTTCCTAAAGCACATTGTAGCTTCACATCTGAAATTTAACTTCTAAAACTTGATCATACACCATAAAGGTAGGCTCAGTACAACTGTTTATGGGCAGCAGCTCTCCTCCCCTCCCTAGACACCTGAGGTTTATCTTCTTCCTCTTCCTTCCGTGTCTGTGTCCTCTCATGTCGGTGCCGCCGGCGGTAATAGTGAGTGTCATCTGTCACATTTGAAAACATATGAATATTTCCTGGAAAGGAAAATAAAACACTCAGCATTGGATATGGCAAACACCTATTCCTTCCCTTTTTCAAGGTCCTTATTCCCAACTAGGTTTGTTAAAGATAGAGGATTGGCCTATTTTACCCAATAGGAAAATAAGACAGTAGGTAAGCCAAGTGAACCAGGTGGAGATAGATATGCTTAGCTCTGCTGACTTCATTTAAATAGTCCTTTGCAACTTGTGAGGGAACCCAGAAAGGCTAGAAGAGAGAGAGCATTTGGGTCATGAATCCTATCTGGCATGCTCATGTCTGCTTGCATGCCCAATATCAGATTATGTCACTGGAATCTTTTAATAGCAACTCATAGAATTCAGTTTACTTCCTGGGCATTGAATTATCCCAACTTCCAACTTGTTGGGGGGCACTTTTCTAACTCTTACCTTTGTAACTGCTATTTTGTAATAGTCATAATAGGAATTTTGTTCCTTGTTTACAAAGCACTTAAAAATACCTAATCCTCACAGTGACCCTGTGAAGTAGGTATTATTATCAGCCCCATTTTTCAGGTGAGAAAACAGGGTCAGAGAGACTAAATGATTTGGTAAAAATTAGGCACAGCTGGAGGTGGGAGACTTGCCTCAAATTCCTGTTCAACTGACTCCACTGATACCACTGTCCCTCTATTCATATCTTCAAACAGGAGCTTGCTGAGAGCCATAAATAAAGAAATATTTTTAAGAATGATAATTTTGGGATACTAACCTGTGGGAAAATGTCCTCCAAAGAAGACATTGAACAGCTCTTCTGGAGTGATGTCAGCTTCAAAGTCCCTGTAATAATTATAAGGTCTGGCTTGAGGGGCAGTGAAAGTCACTTGCTCATCTCCATATTCATCATAGCGGAGTCGCTTGTCAGGATTGCTCAGGACTGCAAAGGCATTTCCTATGGCTGCAAGGAACAAAAAGAAGCACATGAGCACAGTCTTTGCTGTAGCTGAAGGTGATCACAGCAGCAGCAATGAAGAGCCTGGAGTTGATTGGTGCTGGATAACTTCACAGGGGCCCAAGGAGAGGTGCTCAGACTGGAAAGTTCTCCAAAGTGCTTGTCGTTGAGGTTGTTCATGATCTAGTTTGATAAGCCACATACAACAACACTGGAATCAGAGGAAGTAATAACTACTGCTGAGTGAGAGTTAACTCCTAATCAACAGTCCTTGAGTGATCCCAGCTATCCTAGAAGCTAGGACCCGCTCCCCAGCCCAATTCAGGTTGCTAATTACCGCAAGTCCCTCCGACTGGCCAGCACTCTTCATTCATCAAAAAGGTGTTTTTACTCCATTTGAGAGCAATAGTTTACGGTTGGAAACAATTCACACATAAGTAGTGCTATTCTAATTTGAAGTCAGAAACAATTTCCTGAATTGTCTCCCGAAACAATCTTAGTAAAAATCCTCCTGCTGGGCTAAAAACAAAGCTTACTTTAGAAAATGGTCTTTTGAAATTAAAAAATGTATCTTCAATGTCTCAATGAGGGATCAAAGACTGAATAGATTAAATATGCCTACCATCACTTCTCCCTACACACAAATGTGCAAACTTTGCCCAATTTCATATAAACATGAAGTCAGTAGCACCAATCAATGGAAACCTCAAAAAAAATCTTTTAAGACATCCCACCCGCTACCTGTAATTCAGTCAACACTATCAGAAACACAGTCAGAAAGAGCATTTCACTAGGATTCTTCTACCTAGGGAATTCGTGAATGTTTATGGCAATAAAACAGCTAAGCTGAAAAAACAAAGGAACCTAAACAAATTTGCTTAAACATTCACATTCCTTGAAATCTAACAGATTTTCCAAAGAAATGTCATTGGTTTGTGAGAAACCTTTCATGAAGGTGTAAAGAGAGCTTGGGTTATCTACTTGTTTCCTTGGAGAAATTGTGGGGAACACTAGATTTACAATGGCAAATCAACAAAGGTAGATTGTCCTCTGAGATGAATGTTGACTTTTAAAAATTTCTCAGATCCATCATTTTTTAGTTTTTCTTTTGAAAAATGTCAAACCTACAGAAAAGTTGAAAAATAGTATAACAAACACATGTGTATCCTTCACCTTGCCACACTGTCACCCTATGCATACTGTAGTGAGTACAAATTTCTTTTGCTGAACCATTTGAAAGTAGGCTATAGATATTATGACACTTCACCCCTAAACACTTCAGAATATAACTCCTAAGAAGAGAGACATTCTCCTATATGATCACAATATTATTATCACAGCTAAGAAAGTGAACACCATCGAATCCAATATATCCATGTAAGATCCATGTATTACATTTTATGTCTTTTACTTTTTTTAAATCTGTTAATAATAGAACAGTCCCTACCTTTTTTGTTTTTCATTATATTGAATTTTTTGAAGAACAGGTCAGTATTCTTGAAGAATGTTTCATATTCTGATCATTTCCTCATTATTAGATTCAGGTCAAACATTTTGGCAAGAATACCACATATGTGCTGTACATAACATAATGTTATGTTGTCTGAGTATTGGTGATACTAAGATGGATCACTTGGTTAAAGTGGTGACAGCCAGATATCTCCATTATAAAGGAATTTTTCCCCTTTGTAAATCAACAAGTATTCTGTGGGGTGATAGTTTGAGATCATGTGACAATAACATACCACTCAGTGGTTTTATCATACACTGATGATCGTCTTGCCTGAAAATGACTTCACTGTGGGTAAGGTTCTTAAAACTTGTATTCATGTGTTGAGTTCAAAATATTTTTTAAGAATACTTTTCTGGGCCAGGCGCGGTGGCTCATGCCTGTAATCCCAGCACTATGGGAGGCCAAGGCAGGTGGATTGCTCAAGGTCAGCAATTCGAAACCAGCCTGAGCAAGAGCAAGACCCCATCTCTATTAAAAATAGAAATTAATTGGCCAACTAAAAATATATATATATAAAAAAAATTAGCCAGGCATGGTGGCGCATGCCTATAGTCCCAGCTACTCGGGAGGCTGAGGCAGAAGGATTGCCTGAGCCCAGGGACTTGAGGTTGCTGTGAGCTAGGCTGATGCCATAGCACTTACTGTAGCTGGGGCAACAGAGCAAGACTCTGTCTCAAAAAAAAAAAAGAATATATTTCTGACAAATATCATGGAAATCAATGAAAAAAAGATTTGATCTATAACTGTATTTATATTCTTTATTTATTTTTTTTTTATTTTGAGACAGAGTCTCACTCTGTTGCCCTGGGTAGAATGCAATGGCATCATCGTAGCTCACTGTAGTTTCAAACTCCTGGGCTCAAGTAGCTGGGACTACAGGTGCATGCCATGACGCCCAGCTAATTTTTTTTATTTTTAGTAAAGATGGGGTCTCACTCAGTTCAGGCTGGTCTTGAACTCCTGAGCTCAAGTGAGCTCCCACCTCGGCCTCCCAGAGTGGAGGATTATAGGTGTGAGCCACTGTGCCCAGCCTATAACTGTATTTATATTCTTTATACACAGTTTTTCATATGAACATGTTAATAACAAGGGTTTCATGACCAAAGAGTTCCATGGTCAAAGAAGTTTGGGAATGCTGCATTAGGCCCTACTCATAAGCAGCCATCAGCAGGTAAGTTCCACAAGAGAAATCATCTCTGTTTCTTTCACCCTGGGACCTGGTCTTCAATAAGAAGACCTTTGAAAAGGTCTTCAATAAACATGTACTGAATCAATGACTAAATGGTTCCAAAAGGTATTACAAAGAAACCAAATATTTTTTCCCAAAATAAATTAAGGTAAATGGATAAAGGCCAGTAGGAGCTATGTTGATATTCACTGCTGAAGAGGTGTGGCAGGGAAAAAGAAAACCCTGCTTATGGCCTTATAAAAAAACTATGGGGAAGGCTAAAAACAACTTGCTATGACCAACCATCACATGCACAGCATTAAGCATTAGTTGAGGGTCAGACCTTTGAAAGCATCTGTTGCTCCAGGAGCACAGTTCTTGTCAGGGTGAAATTTCAGAGCAAGTTTTCTGTAAGCTTTCTTAAGCTCTTCATCATTGGCATTTCGAGAAACTCCCAGAATTTCATAGTAATTTCTGCATTTCTTGATCCTAAAAAAAATCAGAAACACGTATGTCTATTATACAAAGGCCTCTTTTGTATAACTACAAGGTATTATTTTGCAACGTGGAAGGCAAAATAATACATCAATCCTCACGCTAATCTACGAAACCCAAAACAAACCTACAAGAAAATTAGTTAGCACATTAATAAAACACTCAAATTCATTAACAATGTCTTCCTCCCACCCAGAGCTTAATGCCTTTCCAAGTACTTTTACATTTACTATTTACTCTTTCTATATGCTTGCATGTGACTAGAACAAGTATGCTAATCCCTACATCAAGGTGCAGGCTAAGATCTTGAGAAATGAACCACAGGACAGCAAAGCTAAAATAAACAGTTAACCGCCCCGTTTGTTTATATTTTTCTCTCTTTCTTTTTCTTTATGGTTATCTTTTTTTTAAAAAGTTTTTTAAAAGTTTATATATAATATATAAAACAAAGGCATCTTCAAAGGTGTAATCGTTCCACACTTTCATAATGTTCTCTCTATTGGAGTTCTCTTCCAATGCTTTCCATAGAGTACCACGTGTAATGAGCCTTAAAGATCTTAATGACCCGCTGATCAAGAGGCTGAATTAGAGTAAAGACATTGTGTTTATGGGCAAGTAAACCACTTTGACGCCTTCAGTGTTTAACTCATGGGGTTCTAGGCGGCCACTCTCCAATATCGAAAGAACTTTAAAAGGCAGTCCTTTACTGGCAAGGTAATTCCTGACTTTAGGGATAAAGCATCGACAGAACCAATCCAGAAAAAGGGTTCTTGTTGTCGAGGCCTCCTCGTTGTACAACCAAAAGACTAGCAGCTTGTGTTAATCTTTTCCCTTAAAGGCTTGTGGGTTAGCAGCTTTATAGATAAGGGCAGTCCTGATCACAAAACTGACTGCATTTGCACAAAACAATAGAGTTAGCCTATCTTTTCCTGCCTTAAATCCTGGTGCTTGCTTCTCTACCTTACAAATAAATGTCCTTTATTTTTCAAGAACAGGGCACTTTTGTTGCATCAGAAACCTATTCACGCAGACATCTTTTCTCCTCAATGATTTTCTTTTCTTTTTTTTTTTTTTTTTTTTTTGAGACAGAATCTCACTCTGTTGCCTGGCTAGAGTGCCGTGGCATCAGCCTAACTCACAGCAATCTCAAACTCCTGGGCTCAAGCGATCCTTCTGTCTCAGCCTCCCGAGTAGCTGGGACTACAGGCATGCACCACCATGCCCGGCTAATTTTTTCTATATATTTTTAGTTAGCCAATTAAATTCTTTCTATTTTTAGTAGAGACAGGGTCTCGCTCTTGCTCAGGCTGGTTTCGAACTCCTGACCTTGAGCGATCCACCTGCCTCGGCCTCCCAGAGTGCTAGGATTACAGGCGTGAGCCACCCACCGTGCCCAGCCCTCCTCAATGATTTTCTTAATCGTATCTGGGAACTTGTTTGCTGCCTCTTAGTTGGCAGAAGTTGCTTTTCCTATTATTTTGACATTTTTCAAGCCAAACCTCTTTCTAAAATTATCAAACCATCCTTTGCTAGCATTCAATTTTCCAGCTTTAGCTCCTTCACCTTGCTTTTGCTTTAAGTTGTCATATAATGACTTTGTTTTTTATCAAATCATATTAGAGTCTACAGGTATGCCTTTCTTACAGCAATCCTGCACCCACATAAAATCTGCATTTTCAATACAAGATAAAAAGGTATTTTGCAACCAGTGTAAGGTTTTTACACCTGCTGGCATAGCTACAGTGACAGCTTCACAAATTTCCTTTTCCTTTTTTAAACGTGGTCCTTACACTGGATTCATTTCTCTTGAAATGGCAGGCAACTGCCGCTGCAGACCTCAATATACAGTACCTATCAAGAAATTCAACTTTTTCTTGTAATGGCATGACTTTTCTCTGCTTATTGAGAGCACTTTGGTATAACTAGTGGCACTTCATATAGGTCCCATGGTGTTACTCAAGGTTTATGGTATCACACTAAACACAATGAAAAATCCTTGAGAACTGCGAGAGATTACTTTTTACTATAATATGCAATTTACGGGAGAGAAACTGCTCACACAGAGATGATTAGCATCACAGGGTTTTTTAAGTGGATACTCACAACACTTGAGCTCAGCACAATAACAATAGGAAGTGGCTGTGAAATTATTATAGTAGTACAATATGTACTACAGTTAATTTTACACAGTTATGATTTAATACTGCATCTCTACGTTTGTTTACATTTCTCTCAACTGCAAATGGTGCCATGTACAGCCTGTGATTGTGTATGTAAGTTTTGATAAACTTTTTTTTTAGAGACAAGGTCTCGCTCTGTTGTCTGTTGCAGTGGCACGACCACAGTTCACTATAGCCGGGAACTCCTGGGCTCAAGGGATCTTCTTGCCTCTGCCTCCTGAATAGATGGGACTACAGACACACACCACCATGCCCAGCTAATTTTTCTGTTTTTTGTAGAGACGGAGTCTCACTCTTGCTCAGCCTGGTTTTGAACTCCTGGCCTGAAGCGAGCCTCTCACCTCAGCCTCCCAAAGTGCTGGGATTACAGGGGTGAGCCATGGTGCCCAGCCAAGTTGTATAATACTTTTTATATGTTGCTGGATTTGATTTGCTAGTATTTTAGAATCTATATCCATATAGGATACTGGTTGGTAGTTTAGTTTTCTTGTGATATCTTTGTCTGGTTTTGGTTATAGGGTAATACTTGCTTCATAGAGTCAGTTGGGAAGTGTTCCCTTCACTTGTATTTTTTGGTAAAAGTTTATGAAGGATTAGTGTTAATTATTCTTCAAACATTTGGTAGAATTCACCAGTGAAACTAGCTGGGCCTTGGCTTTTCCTCATGGAAAATTTTTTGATTATTAATTCAATCTCCTTATTTATTGTAGGTCTACTTGGATTTTCTATCTTTTCTTGAGTGAGTTTCAATAATTTTTATCATTCTAGGAATTTGTCCATTTCATGTAGGTTATCTAATTTATTGGCATACATAGTATTTTCTTATAATCCTTATCATTTTTGTTAAGATTGTTAGTGCTATCCCCTCTTTCATTCCTGAATTTAGTTATTTGAGTCTTCTCTCTCTCTCTCTCTTTTTTGTGTGTGTCAGTCTAGCAGCTAAAGGTTTGTCCATTTTGTTGACATTTTCAAAGGACCAACATGACTTTGTTGGCTTTCTCTTTTGTTGTTTTTCTAGCCTCTATTTCATTTATTTCCACTCTAGATTATTTCCTTTATCCTGCTTACTTGGGTTTAGTTTGCTCTTCTTTTTCTAGTTTCTTTTCTTTTTTTTTTTTTTGAGACAGAGTCTCACTCTGTCGCCCGGGCTGTAGAGTACCGTGACATCAGCCTAGCTCACAGCAACCTCAAACTCCTGGGCTCAAGTAATCCTTCTGCCTCAGCCTCCCGAGTAGCTGGGACTACAGGCATGCGCCACCATGCCCGGCTAATTTTTTACATATATTTTTAGTTGTCCAATTAATTTCTTTCTATTTATAGTAGAGACGGTCTCGCTCTTGCTCAGGCTGGTCTTGAACTCCTGACCTTGAGCTATCCACCCGCCTCGGCCTCCCAGAGTGCTAGGATTACAGGCGTGAGCCACCGCGCCGGCCTCTAGTTTCTTAAGATAGAAAATTAGGTTATTGACTTGAGTCTTTTTTAAAAAACAAGCATTTACAGATATAAATTTCCTTCCAAGCACTGCTTTAGCATATGTTTTGATATGTTATATTTTCATTTTCATTCATCTCAAGAAATTTTCTATTTTTCCTTCTGATTTCTTTTGTGACCTATTTGCTTTTTAGGAATTTGTGGTTTAATTTCCACATATTTACAAATTTCCCACATTTCCTTCTGTTATTTATTTCAGAGAACATACATTATATGATTTCAATCTTTTTAAATTTATTGAGGCTTGTTTTATGGCCCAAGATATGGTCTATCCTAGAGAATATTACATTATCCTTGAAAAGAATGTGTATTCTATTGTTGGTAGAATGTTTCATAGATGTATGTTAATCTAGTTGGATTCCCCTCCTTCTCTTAAAGTAGAAGCAGGGCAGTCAGCTCACATTATACCCTAATTTTCCCCTCTACCTAGTCTTCCCTCTGAGGTCAAGAAGCTACTGTGTTTCAACAATAATAACACTCAATACTTACATAGCACATCCTCTGTGCCAGGTACTATTCTAAGCACTTTACATAAAATCATTCATTTAATCCTACCACATGCTCACCTTTGTACTCCAAGCAGCTGTTCCTCACTGTAAGTAGAGTTTCCCTCACCCTGCCGGGTCTGATTCCGCTCATTTTCAGACTTCTTTTCCTTTTGAGCCTTCATGCAGTTATAGCAACCACAGGGGTCATGACTCTCAGGAGGTCTGTCTTCCGGGTATTTGTTTCTTCTAACTGCATCAATGTAAGCTGCAAAGCAATAGCCCCTCCATTAGGCCTCCATCTGCCCCTGCAAATCAACTTTGCTACCTGCCTTAACTCTCTGGGAGGCTACTTGTAAGCATGAGAAAGTGAGGACCAGGCTAAGAATATCATGCTGACTTTTAAGCATCTAAATAGGCGAGTGGCTCATGCCTATAATCCCAGCACTTTTGGAGGCCGAGGCAGGAGGATCGCTTGAGGCCAGGAGTTCAAAACCAGCCTGAGCAACACAGCAAGATCCCATCTCTACAAACCATTTAAAAATTAGCTGAGTATGGTGGCACATGCCTGTAGTCCCAACTACTTGGGAGGCTGAAACAGGATGATGGCTTGAGCCCCTGAGTTTGAGGTTGCAGTGGGGTATGATCACATTACTGCACTCTAGCCTGGGCTACAGAGTGAAACCCTGTCTCAAAAAAAAAATTTTTTTTTACAGGCACACACCTGTAGTCTTAGTTACTCAGGAGGCTAAGGTAAGAGACAAGAGGTAGGAGGCATGAGGCAGGAGGCTTGCTTGAGCCCAGGACTTTGAGGTTACAGTGAGCTGTGATAATGCCACTCTACACTCTAGCCTGGGCTACAGAGTGAGATTCTGTCTCAGAAAAAAAAACAAAAAACAAAAAACAAAAAGGCATCCAAACAAACATCTTCCCTGGGAAAACAATACAGAAGGTATAGGAAGCAACCAAGAAAAACCAAGAAAAACGTATACATGCCAGAAACATGAAGCACAATAATGTCCACCATACCTACAGCAGTCAGTTAGCAAAAAATCTTGACTCAGAGCCAGAAAAGGGGCTCAAGAAGCCTCTGCCCAATACCCTGCCTTTAGTGCAGCATACATAGAAGCCTATTTCTCTGTGGTCCACAAAGTGACACTGCTCATAAAATAATATTTCTTGTTGCAATGTTTCCCACCCCTAAGATTTAAAGTAGAGAGGAGTTCAATGCTTTTAAAATAACAGTTATAGAACTAATATGTACCAAGACACTTGGCTAGACAGATCAGGGGGATGTATGGGTAAGACCTATTCCTGACCACAAAGAGCTTACAGTTTAATGCGAGAGGATTCAATAAATCCTAACCCCTACAGACTGTGAAAAGGATCATAAGCAATCCAATCAAAAAGGGAAAAGGGTCCCTGTCTTGTCTGGAGGATCTGGCAAAGGCTTTAAAAATCTTTCTTCTGCTTAACAACCCTCAATGATTACCCACTGCTCCTTGACACCATTCCTCTAAGTCTGCCTGGCTAATTCCAACGCATCCTTCACGTCACCATATACAACACTTTATCCATGAAACCTCCCTTGACACCGAGGCTGTGTTGGTTGACTTGTCTATGTGTGCCCCAAGTCTCCGACCTTGCTCTGTAGCCCAGGACTTATTAGCCCCTGTTTTGTAATTGGCTGTTTACCTACCAATCTCTCTCTAGTGGACCGAGAGTTCTGTAAGCTCTGGGGCCCGTGTCAGTCAAATCCCCGCTGCAGGATCAGCATAATGCGGGTACATAATATGCACTGGATCAACACCTTTTGCCTAACTGTAGGATGGAAAAAACCGGCCTATCGGTCCTGATGCAGACTGGAGGGACAAGATCAAACCAGGACCGAAGGTCAGGTGGCCCACTTAGGGGGAGGATAAGGGCCAGGTAAGCAAGCTACTGGAGATGGCAGCAGCCGCGGGCCCTCCAGTCACCCGGGCACTGGCAGGGCCTGACCGCTGAGGTCCTTGGGCGGGGCACTGGAGGGGGCTGGGGCGGGGCTGGGGGGTCGGAGGCAACAAGTCAGCACCGGTGATTCTGGGCTCCTGGCCAGGTCCTCAGCTTCCCGCTTTCCGGATCCCGGCCCCTGCCCTGGGCGGCCCCCCACCCCATCCGGAATCCTACTCAGATTCAGCATCTTCTCACAGGCCTCCATCTTTCACCCAAGATCTCAGTTTTTATGCTCCTTCAGGAGCCCCATCCCTGCTGCCTCCCGAACGCCGCCCTGTCCCACCGTCCGGCCAGGACCTGGTACCTTCGGTCCAGCGCTCCCCGCTGCCCAGAGTCGCCGCCATATCTGTTCCCAGTCAGCAGGGCCGCGGAGCCTCCCGCACGCCTGAGGCTGAAAGAGAAGGGGGCTCGGAGCGCGGGGCACGCTGGTCATTGTAGTCCAGCCCGTACGTGCTGCTGGGGCACTGGACTACAACTCCCGGCAGGCTCTGCGCAAGTGGCCGTCGGGGATGCAGAGAGATAAAGGGGCTTGATTTTCGGCTGGGAGGCCTGTGAAGGTTTAGTGCTGCGAGCTGACCCCTGCGCGGCTATTGGCTTTTCCTCATATACAGAGTAGGGATAGTGGCTTCGGCCCCGCCTCACCCTGCGGACATCCCGGGAGGAGCGACTGAAGTCCTGCCTGGGAATGACTTCACAAAGTATAGGGTAGAGGGTGACAATATGACCATTATTCTCCTCAGGGATGTCCTTTCTAAATATACGCTAAAGCGTATTCTGTGCAAAGTCTAGGCTAGGCCCTGAAGATTGAGAGATGGGTTTGGGAGATGCCGACACCAGCCCTGGGAAGCTTAAGAGCCAAGATTTATGGGGTTAAAGGACAGTCTGGGTTTGCCTCTCCTCCCCCAGGTCCTCAGGCACAGCATCATCAGAGGGACCACTAGGAGTCAGGTGTAGAGAAGGAGAAAAGGACAGGTACTGGGGCCGGCATAAGAGCCCTTGTCCTTTCTTCAATCCATCGTAACCAAGCGCCCCTCCAACACGTTTTCTTCTCTCTTGTTTCCTTAGCCGGTTCGTTTCTTTTCTGAAGGACCAGGCTCTCACCGTAAAAAGGAAATGAGGAAATATTCCTGCTGTTCCCTACCCCAGTTTACATGGAGTCTAGCAAAGAATAAAAGCAACTCTTTCTTCATGGCTACAGTGTCCTCGCTCACTGACTCACGTCTGCAGGTGTGTGGGTTGGGATGGCCAAAGATCATATCTATAAAAGGGAAAATGATCATGCTCATCCCCAAACAAAAAATTACCTGGGTTTCACCAAGACCTTATCCAAGAAGACCAAATCAATTATGATATCAAGCAGCAGCTACTTAGGCAGTTGGGAGGGGAGGGAAGTTGTAGAGATGTGTATTCCTGGACATAAACTGGAAATGTCAGAGCCCCAGATAGCGTGCACTTCCAGCCTTTCCCTGCAGTCATGGCCCTGGCTTCAAGGACATCATGCGCTCAGAACTCTGAGAGAATAAGTCCTTTCAGTGGAAAAAGCACTGGCCTAGATGTTAGATAGAGGTTATAGTTGAGGTTTTGCCATAAATTATTGTGTGATCCTGACCAACTCCTTCTCCCTTCTCCTTTTTGACCTCAGTCTCTTCACTTATAAAATGAGGTTGGGGGCTTGGGCATGGTGACTCACGCCTGTAATCCTGGCACTCTGGGAGCCTGAGGCAGGAGGATTGCTTGAGGTCAGGAGTTTGAGACCAGCCTGAACAAACGTGAGACTCCGTCTTTACTAAAAATAGAAAAATTAGCTGAGCGTCATTGTGCATGCCTGTTGTCCCAGCTACTCGGGAGGCTGAGGCAGGAGGATTGCTTGAGCCTAGGAGTTTGAGGTTGCAGTGAGCTATGATGATGCCACTGCACTCTACCTAGAGCAACAGAGTGAGACTCTGTCTTAAAAAATCCAAACCAAAACAAAAAAAAGTTCCAAGGGGAGAGAAAGGAAGACATCCACAAATTTAGGAGGAAACAGAGTCAGACAATGTTTTCCAGCAGATTTGAATAGAATTTAGTAGTGCTAGCCTGGCTTGGGGAAAGTGCCTGCCAGAACTAGGCCAAGGGGGCCTGCAGTGATCCTTCATCTGCTAAACCATCTTACTTTAAGGCCAGCCTTAGGCTTCTGTCAGTTTTCTCTACTTACTTTTCAAAATATTTGTTAAACTGTAGTGAATTCTTGCTGATGATACTGAGGTTTGTTATGTGCACTGTATGATTGAGATGCTGCCCTATCCAGCACTGCAGGAAAGATGCTGAGTAACTGATCCCCCTGACCGACGTGTGTACCTGAGCTGGTTTGTTGGTTTCCCCCACTTGGGATGGGGGAAGGGATGGGGGAAGAAATGAGAGGACACTCTGCAGCAACTCCCACCCTTGCCCCAGGCACCTGTTCCTGCTTTAGGACCATGTAGTCCTGTGTGGGAAAAGAGAGGAAGTCATCTTGTAAATGGCCACCATCCTGTTGTCTAGACATCAAAGAAGAGATGTCTTGGAAGCTGCAAGAGCTTCAGAAGGCTGCACTCGCTTTCCTGTCAGAGGTGGAGTCTTATACTTGCATAAATAGTAGGATCCTCCAGCAAAACCCCCTCTAATACAGTTTACTCCAGAGCAGAGTTTGGCATTGAGTTCATCCTCAACCCCTTCCCAGAGGATAAAGTTACTTAGCGACAGGAAAATCCACATGGCTAACGTGGTACTGTGGTGTGTCAGGATAAAAGCCTTTCAATCTCAAAGATTACTGATGCTAGCTGATCCCCTTTCCCCCCACATATAAATACCTTTTGACTAACAGCTCAGATTTGCAGGACATTGTCCAGAATCAGAGGAAAATTTGTGGCCTTATAATGGAGGTGTCAACGGAGTTACCTAGAGTGAAACCCATGTCCTTGACCTGATTAATCCAGTATGACAAGCAGCTGAACCAAGTGCCCATGGCAGTTAGAATAATGATAACAATTCAAACGGAACACAGTACTTCTAGACATTGTTATGTCACCTGGAGGGTTCCATTACAATGGTGGATTTTTGTACCAGAACTGGCTAGTAAGTCATGTGCTTTTTGCAGTATGATTCAAATCAATATATGAATTATTTTTAAAATACTGTAGTATTGTTGTCATAGTTTAGGTACCCCAGGAAATAGACTCTGAGACTGAGATCTGTATACTGGAGTTTTATTGGTGGGTCCTGGGAACAGCCGCTGTAAGGAGTAAGGGAAGCAGGATTGGGCCCGGCGAGAAATTGAGGCAGGGGTCCAGGTCTTCATCCCCACCCAAAACCCTCAGCAGCTGGGGAACAAGTGCCTCGATCCGGAAGAGGGACCGGGGTGGTGGTGCTCCAGGTCGTCAGCTACAATTGCTGACTAGCACTTACACTTCCCAAGTGTCTCCACATGCATTATTCTCTTTTACCTGCCCAGCAGCCCATGAGATAGACAGGGCCAGGTTGGAATCATTCTTCCCTGTTAATACACAGGGACGTGGAAGTCCTGAGAATGTCAAGTCTTGCCTGGAATCTCCTAAGACTTGTCCCGGGCCACCCGAAGTGGTCTCTACTCAATAGATTGTGTTCATTTTTTTCTTACATTTAGAGTTTATAGAACTGAATATAACAACTACAAAAAATAGTGAAGGCCACGTAGTCTAGCCACCTCACTTTAAAAGTAAGAAAACAGGCTTGGAAAAGGGGGATGATTTCACTAAAGTCAAGCTGCAAGTCTGCAGCGGAGCCCAACCTTACGACCAGATTTCCTTCACCCAAGAGCCGGTTTTTATTACCTAGGATGTGCTGGGCACAGAATGCCACATAGGAATTACATACGTGAGCAGGTTACAGGCCCTGCCCTAGAGGATTTTAGAATCCAGTAGGTTTCTTCAGTCTCCCTTTAATAGTTTTGTGGGACAGAGAGAGTGAAACTTTTTGTTCAAGGCTTTCTCTCTCATATCAACTTACAAAGTCTAAACCAGAAGAAAATAGCATATTGTTGCTTCAGAATAAGTAAATCGTGTTCTCCCTGTGTCCTTTTTTTTTTTTTGAGACAGAGTCTTACTCTGTTGCCTGGGTTAGAGTGCCGTGGTGTCAGCCTAGCTCACAGCAACCTCAAACTCCTGGGCTCAAGCGATCCTCCTGCCTCAGCCTCCCGAGTAGCTGGGATTACATGACACTCATACCATGACATGAGGCTAATTTTTCTATTTTTTAGTAGAGATGGGGTCTTGCTCTTGCTCAGGCTGGTCTTGAACTCCTGAGCTCAAATGATCCTCCCACCTCAGCCTCCCAGAGGACTAGGTAGGGATACAGGCATGAGCTACCATGCCCGGCTTCTTTTCCTCCTGCTTTTAAATGACTTTACAGTATTTCTGCAATCCTTTATTCTATTTCTAGGACATAAAGATAACAGCTGTATGGGGTAAAGTTGGTGGGCTTTTGGTCACACACCTATCCTCACGGCAAACCTTCCCAGTGTTCGTCCCATGGCCAGGACCAAAGTGACATATGTCCACCCTGGGGCAGGCGGAGGACATTTGCCAGCATGTCATTCAGCTCTCCTCACTCGAGTTTCCCAGTCAAAATGTGTTGTGCTTCCATGTTCTCACTCTCCAGATTTAAAACTTCTTTATTGGTGACAACTGGTCACTGTTTATAGCCCCCTGTTTCTCTCTTCTATTGGGTGGTTAGTCAGTTGCCTCAACCCTACTCAATAAACCAGGTGAACCGAGGCAAATCTGACAAAAAGTACTTTCTACCTCCCAGGTTTCTCAGAGAGCTGCCCACATGGGCCGACACTATATGCATGCCTGGCCCCCATAATATTAAATGTTAATATTTATTTATTTGTTTGTTGATATTTTGTCTGTGCATATGAACACAGACCTTAAAAGAAATTAGGGCTGGGCATGGTGGCTCATGACTGTAAATCCAACACTTAGGGAAGCTGAGGTGGCAGGATCACTTGAGGCCAGGAGTTCAAGGCAAGCCTTGGCAACATAGCCCATCTCTTCAAAAAGTTCTAAAAATTGGCCTGGCTTGGTGGCTCATGCCTATAGTTTCAGCTACTCAGAGGCTGAGGCAGCAGGATCGCTTGAGCCTAGGAATCCCAGGCTGCAGCAAGCTCTGCTTGCACCACTGCACTCCAGCCTAGGCGACAGAGTAAGACCCTGTCTCTAAAAAAAAAAAAAGATGAAAAATAAATTAGACTGCAGGCCACAAAAGAATTTTAATGCAAAGTAGAAAGGATCAATCCACCTCAACGTTTTCCTTGCTCTTGCTCTATCGACTCCTCTTTTCTGGAACCACAAGAAGGTAGGAGGAGCAGGCTGTATGCCTAGAGTGGCTGTCCATGTGGGAAGGAGTCTCATGTTGGTAGCTTGCTCCCAGACCTAGAGGGATGCTAGTGTCCTTTAGATCTGGGGGCAGACACAAAATGATAAAATAATTTATATGTGATTCATTGCCTCTACCAATCCCGTGTCTTCCTCCTCACAGTCAGGGGCAGCTGCATCATCCTTGGACTCATGAGGTCCCAAAGTCACTTTTAAAGAACCTGCAAAATAAATGCATAGTGAGGAAGGCTGAACTTAGGAGCGGTTGGGTAGGGAAGAGGGAAAAAGAGTATCTCCTTTCTGGCTAAGGAACTAGGGACTGACAGGAGGAGGAGGAGGGGGAAGGTGAGTTCGGGGAAGTCAGGAAGGAAACAGAACAGAGCACCTTCTCTGCTGAGAGGCCTCCTTTGCTGTTGTTCATGTTGATGTTCTTCATGGAGATGAGGGTGATGCTGTCCTTCTCTCCATTGGCTGGGGAGCAGCTGGGGGAGTTGAGGAGTCTGGGTTAGAAAGGAGGACGGGAGGGCAATGGGAACTCAGGGGACTATAGGGTTCTTGAACTTTTGTTCCACAAATCTGTGTTTTGGTGGTGGACCATAACGAAATGAGAGTGTGCTTTGAGGCCCAAAAGACTTGTATTTAAATTTACTTGGTTATGCTACCTACTACTTGTTTGATCCTGACCAAGTTACAGCCTTTCTTAAGCCTCAGGTTTTTTTTAATGTATAAAGTGAAGTAATTTATACCTTGAAGAACCGCTGTAAGAATTTGAGATAATATTGCAAAGTATAAACTATTGTGCTTGGCACATATCGGGTATTCAACACGCGGTTCCTAAGCTTAAAGGGAATGGCTTCTTATATGAGAATCTGAATTCTTACACTTTTCATGAAGGAGTGACTGAGGCTTAGCCCTGGGGCTGAAGAGTTTCAGTCCATCTCCTGTCACCTGAAGGTTTCCTTTCAGGTCTGCCCCTACCTGCCCACTCCTAGCCCCAGCCTAGACAGTGGAGGCTGTCAGGATTGCGTGTGTGTGCGTGTGTGTATGTGGTGTGCGTGGTGTGGTATGTGGTGTATGTGTGGTGTGTGTGACATGTATGTATTGTGTGTGTGTGGTGTGTGTATGGCATATGTGGTGTATGGTATGTGTGTGAGATGTATGTGGGGTGTGTGGGGTGTGTGTGATGTGTGTGATACGTATGCATACTGTGTGTGTGGTATGGAGTATGTGTGTGATGTGTGTGGTATATGGTGTGTGTGTGAGATGTGTGTATGGTGTGTGGTGTGGGAGGTGTGTGGGGTGTAGGGGGTGTAAGGTATGTATATGTGGTGTCTGCTGGGGTACATATGTGTGGTGTCTGTGTGTGGTGTGTGTGGCGTGTGTGGTATGTTGGGGGTGTGTATGTGGGATATGTGTGTGGTGTGGTGTGTGTGGTGTGTGGTGTGAGGGGCACATGTGGTATGGGGTGTGTGTGGGGTATGTGTGTGGTATGTTGGGGGTGTGTATGTGGCATATGTGTAGTGTGGGGGGGTATGTGTGTGGTGTGGTGTGTGTGGTATGGGTGTGAGGGGCACATGTGGTGTGGGGTGTGTGTGGGGTATGTGTGTGGTGGGGGTTGGGCGTGTGTTTGTGGTGTGGGGTGCGTGTTGGGGTGCGTGTTGGGACGTGTGTGTGCTGTGGGGTGTGTGTGTGCAGGAGGCAGGAAGTGTCGGCTCCCTCTTGGAGTGTGGGACCGGGGGTCCAGCTAGAAGTTTCCTCCCTTGGGCTCTGACAGTCTTACCTTTCCGACAGCCCGGAACTCCCTGGTTTCTGGGGATCTGTGAAAACCGAAGGCACAGGTTGGGGGTTGCGTGCTATAACTCAGAAGCCCAGCCTTCCCCTCAAAGCCCACCCAAGGGGACCCTCCCAACTCATGGAGTGGTGCTTGTGCCATTCCCTCCTTGGCTCCAGGCTGGGTGTCATCTTGGGCTCTCGCCCTGAGTCCTCAGCCCAGAGGGGCAAAGGGGGGCCCCGAGGGTCATGCAGGTACCTTCAGACTCCTTGCTCTTCCGACACTTAAATCTTAGACTGACCACGCTGACTAGGACGATCACCACAACCACCAGGATGACAATGAAGCTGATAACACCTGAACAGGGAAAAGGATGAAGTGAAAGGAGGCAGAGGAGGGGACGAAGCGGGCAGCCAGAGTCCAGAATTCCCTTCCCAGCTAAGTCCTGTATGGGCAGGCCCCGGGAGCAAAGTGAAGTCCACCTCGCTGCTGAACAAACGCCCTGTCAGCCTGCTGCCCCTGGCCAGGTGGGCTCCACAGCCCAGCTCCATCCCCCATGAGAACATGGAAGAGCCTCCCTCCCTCCGGGGCCTTCCTCATCGGCCAGTCCCTCCCTGAACAAATGGGTGAGATTTGAGCTTGTGGTTCCAGACGCGGAGTGCAGGTCAAGTGCAGGGATCGGGTCCCCTCCTATGCCCCACCGTCTCCTCCCTCTCTCACCAAATGCAGCCACAGTGAGCACCGTCTCTGAGGTGGGGCTGGGCAGGACGGTCAAGTCTTCCCTTGTGCTCAGGCTCATGCTGGCTGCGGGAGTAACATTTTGAGAGGCGTCTGAAACAGAGTGGGGTTAAGTGCCTCAGGGAGGAGGACCCACACAGCCTCCAGAGACAGCTGGCTTCCCTCCCACTTCCCCCAGGTAAAAGACCAGAGAGAGAGCTCACGCCCTACAAAAAAGACTTTCTCCCTCCGACTCCAACCAGATCCCGTGAAGATGGAGGTCAGAACTGCGGTGATGTGGGGTCATGTGAATAGCATTGCTGGTTGCTCGTGTTACTGGTTCTAGAGGACTCCAGAAGGTTCAGGATGTTTCCCTCATTGTGCTCTTCCCACCACCCCTTGGGGCCCAAAAGAAAGGGATTTATGCTGCAGAGATAGGAAGCCAGACTAGGCAAGGCAGAGCCGTCTGTGTTTTGCCAAGGGTTGAGGCAGGAGGAAAGAAGGGCCCCGGAGGCTGATGCTCAGGCGCCCATACAGGCTGCTGGTGAAGGGGCACAGGTTTCTGGCCCCCTTAAAAAGTGCCACTGTCACCCCTTTCTTCCCTCCATGACTCACATACTTCAGGTCTGGTTGCTGTTCCATTCCCTGATCTTTCCTCATACCCCCACCCAAATAAGTTTAGGGGTGTAAAAAACCCCAAAGCCAAGGGATGAGATGACAGAAAGGGTCACAGACTTCTCCCCTCAGCTCCTCTTCCTTGTGAGCACACACAGAACATACCTCCGCCTGTGCACCGCCGCTGCTGCTGCCTGGGGCACCTGTGCCTGCGCCATGAGACAGCACGGCCAAGATGGGGGCCCCACCCCTCCCCAGCTCTTCTCCCATGCTGCTGAAGACCAGCCTGCCCTGAGAAGAGTCTAGCCCTTTCCCAGCATCTTCTGCCTCCTTTCCCTTCATTTTGGGGTCCTCCTCTCCAACTACGCCTTCCTCAGTCCCAAGTCCAGGCTCCTTTTACCTTCACCGACCAGGCCCAAGTTCTGTCTATTCCCCACTAAGCCTCTCTCATTCTTTCCCAAACCAGGGTGCTGCAGATGTGGATCCTGACTGTGGGACAGCACCTGGGCCTCCTGAAGAGGGGAAGAAGGAACCCACCCGGACATAACCCAGAGTCCTTCCGCCAACCACCCCAGCCTGCCCCGGGCACTCACCAACTCCCGATGTGTGTTTCTGTGGCTGGGTCTGAGTGGGGCCCTGCGGGAACGCCGAGTAACCGTCTGCGGGGCTTGCACTCGGTGTCACAGCTTTGCTTGCTCCCATGGGGGCCCGTGGGGCCTTGTTTGGAGCAGCTGGAATCAGGAAGCACATAGGGGCCTGCTCAGGGCCTCCGCCAGCACGCGCACAGGGAGGGCTCTTCAGTCCAAAATCTTCCTTTTCTTTACTGCTTTCAATTCCAGAAGGGGCCACTCCCTCATTCACCCCTGGGCCTTTACCTGTGCAATGCCCTCCTCTTCCTGGAATCGCCCTGCCACCGTCCACCCCGCAGCCTTCGTCTGCACACCTAGGTCCTTCTTGGCTTCAGCTCCAGAGGCCGCTCACTCTGGAAATCGTCCCTGGCCACCCGAATCTGACGTGCCTGACGCTGCTCTGGGCTCCCCCAACACCTGCTTGTGTCCATCACAGGCCGCCTCCCCTGCTTCGTAACTGTCACCGTGAGGTTCTGTTCCCTTATCTGTTCCCTCACTAGTTTACATTGTCCTTTAAAGCAGAAACTGTCTGGCTCCTCACTGGCCCTCCCGGATGGCATTTGCAGTCTGCATGGCACAGTACCTGGGGTACCGGTGCTGGGCAGAGGGCGTGGGCTGTTAGGCTCTGAGGAAGGGATATGTCCTGCAAGGCCAGAGGCAGATGGGGATTGGAGGTGGGGCAGGTTTGGTGGACATCACGCTCCCTCGCCCATCCAAGAACCCCTGGGCTCCAAGCAGGTCTCAATGACTGGGTGTGGGGCAGGAGAGAGGAGACCAGCTCCTCGGCACCCACACTTACCTGTGTTGCGAGAAGTTGGCTCTGTGGTCAGGCTTAGACTGCTGAAGGCCCCTGCAACAGATCATAAGAGGGTGAAGGGTCCACTGCTTTCTGTTGCTCTGTCTTGCTCTCTTCTTCCCTACATCGGGTGAGTCTGTCTCCCTACCCCACTTCCCACCCCCAACCATTCATCTCTTTCAACACCTGTTAGACTGGGCCAGGCTGAAAAAGTCCCTAGATGAGCTAAGCCTTGGACGAGCTCCTGAGAGCTCTGGCTCCAGCCCCAATCACCTGAGCTTAGTGCTAAGCTGGCATAGAGCTCTTCTCACCCTCCCTAAGCTCCCAGGCCTAAATGCTGGAGTAGACCCTGTGTGTTTGCTCTTACCCCGAGAGCTAGAGATCTGGGTTGTCATGGGCTGTGAGCTGTGGCCTGCAAGAGAAAGCAAAACACATAGACTAGCGTGGTAAGTCCCCCGCCCCGCACAGAACCTGCAGCAGAAGCCTGGCCTTTCGGCTCTCTAAGCCTCCCATGCTGGGAGGCAGACACACTCGGCAGAGGGCTAAGGGACATGGGCTCTAGTGCACGGTGCTGGCTTCCTCCGAGACTGTGACTCAATAGCACCATCACCACCACCTCGTGGTTCAGAGTCCCAGAGTCTTTTCCTGTCTCTTCAATGCTACATGGGTATTATACCAACCTGACACAAGGTCAAGGGAAGGTTATTTTAAATGGCAACATGTCCAAAGACAGAGGACCAATGACTCGTTGCATTTAGACAGAGACCCGGGACTCCAGGTCTCTAAGCTAATGTTTACCCTAAGCTGCCACTGGACCATTCATTTTCCTCTGTGAAGACTATCACCCTGGAGCCGCCCCAAGGGAAGGGGATGGGAAGATGGGATGGCGAATGAGGCGGGGCAGGAATTAGGGCTTGTATCTGGGCTATCTCTCTGTCTCCCACCCCCAACCCCAGCTGGAGGTAGGAGCCTGCCCAGGAAGCCAGTTCTGAGGCCTATACAGGAGGCAGGGAAGCTCTAGAATGAGGAACCAGTTTACTCTTACAGGCAGAGGTTACTTAGGAAACGGCTGTTATTGGCCAAACCCGGAGAGGGGTCAGTTACCTGGAGTCCCTAGTCAGAGGCCTCGCTAGCTTCTTTGTATGTACGTGTGTGTCTGTGGGCCTCTACGCAGACGTGTGTGTGCGTGTGCGTGTGCCCCCATGTGTGTCCCGCTGTGTGTGTGGGACCTGAAAGGTCAGGTTGTGTTTGCTCATTTTCCACAGTGAAATCATTCTTAAAACCTGTGAACAATGTGAAAGGAAAACAACGCGGGGAAACGGAGCCGCCCAGCCGGGTTCCCGTCCCTCTGCTCGGGCTGGAACTGCAGCCCCCGGCCTGGCCCTCCTGCTCCCTTGGCCTCTCATCTCCAGGGCTGCACCAAGCCCGGGCCTGGATGGACAGAGGCGGCTGGGTGCCAGGGGCCCGCCCCAGCCTGTGGCAGCCTGCTGGTCTGTTTATTTTCCTTAAGCCACTGCCTTCCTCCATGGGGCTATCACTTGGATTAATGTAGAATTAATTGTTTCCAAGCCCAAGCTTGACCAAACCCTGAGCCATGGTTTTCGAGGTCACCATTTCTGAGAGCCCCATTCTCTTGTTGGGTGGGGGGTTAAGAGGGGAGTTAAAACTTATAGGAAGCTGAGGCTAAAGAGAGCCCTTTCTAGTGGGGGATGACCGTGGGAGAGTCCTTTCAATCCAAGGCATGTCCTGAAAACATCTATTGGTTATTGATCAAGCATATCTAAGGTACCATCTAAATGCTATAAGGACATAACTTAGTTTTTGGAGGGAAGGCACAGTGCACCATCCTCCTGCATTATCTAGAAAGAAAACTATTTAGTGGCTTGGGAGGAGTTCCAAAGTCACAAGCTTCAAGTCCCAGTTGCCCGCTCGCTCTTTGACTCTTGCCCCTCCCCTTGTCACCGACAAAGATTCCTCTGTGAGCAGGGGAGGGAATTAGGGAGCATCTGTGCCGCAGGACGGGGGCCTCTGACCACTGGGCACGCAGATGTCCGAAGCACTCTGGCCACAGGAGTTTCTGATTTTCCTCGTCTCCCCTCCCTGGTCCCCACCCGCTTTACTCCCTTCCAGTCTATCTCTACCCTACCCCCATTTTCCTCAAGAGCCTAGTTTAGTAGTTGAAATCATGGATTTTAGAGTCTGACAGGCCTGAGTTCAAGTCCCAGCTCTGTCACTGACTGTCTGACCTGGGCCTCAGTTTTTCTACTTTAAAATGCAAGTGATATTAGTACCTCACAAGTTGTGAGGAAAAGAAAATGCATGTAAAGCAGTTAACACGGTGCCTGACAGATAAATCTGCCCCTGCTCAATATATGCTGGACACTGTGATTTTTGCCCGGGTCTCTCGAATCCTCCCAGTCTCACGTCCGCCCTGGCTCTGCGTATCCGCGGTCGAGCCCTGTGTGGGCCTGAACGGGCTCAGAAGGGTTCCTCCGTCCACCAAAACGGAGGGGGCACCGAGTGCCCTGAGCTATCAGGATGAGAGGTTAGGAGACTCGGGGAGGGACAGTGGCTGAGGAAGCATTTATACAGGCACTAGCGAGCCCTGGCACTTGCCTGGGAGAGGACAGTGGGGAGACAAGCTGGGAGCAGTCTAGGCCTGCGAAAATGCCACTTCAGTGGCCTCACCAGTTTCTGCAGCAGCCTATTCCCCCAGCCCCACGACTCTCTCCTGGCAGGTAGGGGGAACGGGACAATTAGTGTTTTACCCCCAGTCCATGGGCTTTTAAAGAAATGCCTGACCTGCCTGAAAGGCAGAGGGTCCTGGTCTCAGGCCCTCTCGCCCACCTCCAAGAAAGGGCCGGGCCGCCACCCTCCGCATCCAAGCGCTCTTGCACTCTGCTGTTGGAGCAGAGGATTTGCGGGGGTTGAGGTGGGGGCGGGGGTGGGGGCTGGGGAATGACCGAAGGGAAGTTGCTGCCCTGTGAGTCAGAATGTCCTGGACTTCTCATGATTCCCAGCAACTGCTCCCTGATTAGAGGACCCCTGATGAGCTGCTTCAGGACGCAGCAGAGTCCTGTCCCAGAGGTGTTGCTTCTGAGTAATCTCCTCCGGAGTTCACCTCATCTAGCCACCTGGGGGAGAATGGTAATTCTCCCTGGTAAATAGTTCTCTGTGTCTAACCTGAGTCCCTCTTGCTGTGATTCGAGCTTAAAGTCAACATTTGGAATTCCCAGGTGGTTACTCCTTATATGAAAGAAGAGAAAAGGGGCCGGGCATGGTGGCTCATGCCTGTAATCCTAGCACTCTGGGAGGCCGAGGCAGGTGGATTGCTCAAGGTCAGGAGTTCGAGACCAGCCTGAGCAAGAGCGAGACCCCATCTCTACTATAAATAGAAAGAAATTAATTGGACAACTAAAAATATATAGAAAAAATTAG
This sequence comes from Lepilemur ruficaudatus, assembly GCA_963574885.1. Lineage (NCBI taxonomy): Eukaryota > Metazoa > Chordata > Mammalia > Primates > Lepilemuridae > Lepilemur > Lepilemur ruficaudatus. The sequence continues at coordinate 26,909 of CAUYRT010095550.1, forward strand.
CTCGGCATGGTGGCGCATGCCTGTAGTTCCAGCTACTCGGGAGGCTGAGGCAGTAGGATCACTTGAGCCCAGGAGTTTGAGGTTGCTGTGAGCTAGGCTGACGCCACGGCACTCACTCTAGCCCGGGCAGCAGAGTGAGACTCTGTC
>CAUYRT010095552.1:0-35034 GCA_963574885.1 Lepilemur ruficaudatus
GTTGGGGAAGGGAATTAGGGGTCTCAAAAAGGGGAAGGAAATCCCCTAAAATTGAGTTATGTGAATAGCTGTACAACTTGGTCAATTTACTAATAATCATTGAATTGTACACTTAAAATGGAGTAAAGACATGATATGTAAAAAATAAATAAATAAATAAAAAGCAGTATCACCACCCTTCATTACTCCATATATTATTCATAATTAAGTTATACAAAATAACTTATTTTATTTTCTTAATAATCTTTAAATTTCACACTATCTGGTAGTTTCAAATTCTACTCTAACATTGCTAATTTACTATCAGTAGTCTAATATTTGATAAGACAATATACAGTTAATTTTACCATTTTAATCATAATGAATAAATGAGGTTTTTTTATAGGGTCACTGAAATAAAGTCAAAAAAGTAAAGTTTCCATCCCAGTTTATTTATCAGATATGAATTTCAACAACTTCGCTGTGTCTTAATAGAGGGTTAGACAGAAAACAGATATATATATATATATATATATATATATGTCACAGGATAATTTCTTCTAAGCATAAACTCCTGGAATTAATGGAAAATCCTGATTGAAAGAGAATGGTTTTGCTGGCACAGTAGAGTGAATATAATGGGAATATTAGCCCTCCAATAAGGACTGTGATATTTCAGAGATCTTGAATTGGGCCTTTCTCTGTATGAATACCAAACATTAAAATCAGATCCTGGTACATAAGAATTTGGGGAATGTTTTCAGTATTATCAGTGATTAAATTTTCTGTGATGTTCAGCAAGGAACATATAAAATTGAGGAACACATAGAAATATTCAACCCCTAATTTCTTCTGTATATTTTGTTCACTTTTAAAACTGAGGCCTACTCAGGAGGATGCTGATACAAATGATGGTGAAGCTAATGATGGTGAGGAGGAAAAGAGTGTCTAGGAGTAAATGAGGTCTTCACTTGCAGGTTCCTAGCATTTCAATGTTAGGGTATTTCTGTGTATGTCCTACCAAAGGCAGCATAAGACACTATATATAGTCACAACAAAAGCAATAATAAACACTTACTATGTACCTAATATGTACAGGAAGTGGTGCTGAGTGCTCCATAGACATTATCTCATGTAATCATCTCATCAGTGCAGACAAGTTTCATTACCATTATATTGATGAGGAAGGTGGCTGTAGAGAGGTAAAATAACCTGCCAGAAGTCAATAAGCTGATGACTGACTGAGTCAAGATTTGGATTCAAACATTGTGTAATACAGTCACATCTCATTTTATCTTGGCAGTCATCTCTGATAATTGTGCTCTTTCTACCAGAAAAGAAAATTGAAATTCTGAAACATTAAATAATTATAATATTTTCCATTAAAAGGGGGTTGAGCTTTACTTGAAGACATAAAGAAATTACAGTTGCCAAATGTCACATTGTCAGGTATATGAAAAAATAAATAGAAAAAATAGAGAAATAAATTTACGTACCCTAACTTTAGAAAAATGCTATCACTGTAACTCGCTTCATCGGATTTTCTGGGTCTATATCATGTAAGAAGGTGGAGACCTTACAAATTAATATAATTTATCAAAGTAAGAGTCAGTAGTGGGGATACCCAACATGTATGTATCTAAAAATACAATAAAAGAACAATTAAGTAATTTTTCATTTTATAAAGGGAATTTTGGAAAGTCATGAATAAAGTTTGCTTTTTCTTCTGGTAGACAGATTTTTATGTATTTTAAACTGGAAAATATTCATATTATCCAGGTTCTTGCACAATTTGAATACTGTATTTCTACGTCAGCAAGAAATTTCTCATAGATTTCTATAGTCAAAGAAGCGATCCACCTTTTGTAAACTTAATTTTAAATGTTCTGACAGAGAACACAGCTTGCCACATTCATTCCTCTTATTAAATGCATTTTATTTAAATGTATTTCACTGAGTACAGTATACTCAGTGAAAAGTACATTCCATTCTTCTTCCCTCTATGTTTGACATTTTAATTCAGACTCCATAGCCCAATGGAAAGTTATTTTTATTTCTTCTCTGTAGAGTAATCAAAGAAAACATAAAACAATAATATAAAGATTTAATTGCCTGTGTTTGCTTCAAAGTTCTGACTGATAGTATATTCATTTTTAATATGCTATGGTATCATAATTGCTGGTATTTATCATGGATTAATTTCCTTATATATAATAGTTTCTTCTTAACTTTTAATATGTCCAGACACAGTATGCCTAAGAATCTATCAAGAATTAGGAAACATGTCTAGTTTGAACAGGATTACACTTTGGCAGTTTCTATTTTAAAAGAGCAGAGTTTATGAATGTCAATAATACTACCATTTAGATAATGCTATTTTTTTTTTTCATTTCAGAGTATTACAGGGTTACAAACATTTTGGTTACATATATTGCTTTTGTATCATTTGAATCAAAGTTGTAAGTGTGCCCATCCCCCATATAGTGTGCATTGTACATATTAGGTATGAATTTACTCATCCCTCCTGCTCCCTCCCACCTGCTTGTTTTCTCATGAGTTTTATTTCCATATGTGCACATAAGTATGTTCAATTAGTTCCAATTTAATGGTGAGTGCATGTGGTGTTTGCTTTTCCATTTTTGTGATACTTCACTTAGAAGAATGGAACTTGATAAAGTTCCAAATGGAACTTGATAAAGCTAGTTTTTGATGTGCTATATTTTAGTATCAAAGTAGAGAAAAGCACATAATATCAGTATCTTTCTGTTAGTTCGAAACCAATACACTGAAAAATATTATAGTTTAAGTAAATTTTAACTAGATTTAATACTAAATTAGAAAAAAAAGTTGAAATTCAAGACCTTTTCCTTTCTAAATTATATAATCTTAATGACTATTCAACTTTTAATTAAAGGTTTAAGCAATTTATTCTCAATAAGTATTATAACTATTAAGATTACTCATAACTTGTAATAGCTTTTAAATTAACAGGGCCTTTTGCTTAACAAATCTTTGTGCAGTAGGGCAAAAAATAATTACATTTTATTTCTCTTAAATGTGTTAGTAATTAACACTTCTAATTTCTATGTAAAATTAATGTTTTGATTTAAATATAAAAGGAAATTAACAAAGACTGCACTTTGTAATTTAAATTGAAGTCACAGGATATACCTATTCATTTATTAATATTAAATTCTTTCTTAAACCTTTTGACCATACTTTCTTGTGATTTTTTTTTTTTAAATAATAGGATTTTCCTGACAAAAATACCTTTGGAGTATGTTCAAGAAACTGATGTGTAAGATTCTGAAATAAACTAAAGTTAAGAGGTGCAAAAATGCCCCCCAAAATATAGATGTGGACAGGTTGAGAGTATGTTTCAGTATTATGACCTGGAAGCACTCATATACACATTAGAAGATACTTTATTGATCAAAGTGCCCAGACACATTTTAGATAGTAAAATTACCTGAATCATACCCCATCACTATAAAAGACATTGAAGTAATACTGTAACTGACTGTATGAACAAATTTCAGTGACCCCTTTATGTTTTTTATAAACCTCTCCCTCTCATGTTTTAGATTCTCAGGCCAGTGGGCATGATATGACCAGAGCCCCTAAAACTTTAACTGTTTATACTTTCTGAGTGGTTTCCCAGAAATGGTGGAATTTCTACAAGACAAGGAGCTCAAATTCTGAAGGCTCCTGAGCAAATTTCCTGACTCCATGAGTCATCATGCCTCACAACCTGCCCCAAAATGCTTAGCATCTAGTTAATTACACCATTACCTTCCCCAATGCACATAGCCCCTCCTTAAAATCTCCATAATCTCCATTAGTTGGGAGACAGATTTGAAGCGAGATTCCCCATTCTCCTGACAGATGTCTTTTGTATTAAAAAAAATCCTTTCTTCCTTGGCAATCCCCATTGTTTCAATAATTGGATCTTTGTGTGGCAAGTAAGTAGACCTATGCAGAAACCCCCTTGAAGTTACCGTAACAATACAAAATGTCATCTTGGAGTTTCTGAGCATAGCTTAACACTGAATTGCTAACCAGAAGTTGAATACATCAGACCAATGCATTATGAACCAATTTTACTGAAATAGCAATTGATTAAGTTAATGAGCAAAGACAAATAATTGCGTTCTCAAGAAAGCAAAAGCAAGATTATAAATAAAGGCATAAAATTAACCTTTTAATTCTCAATTATTTCTTATAATTATAATTCAAGTCATACATAAAGTTTTTAGTGTATCTGATATCAAAAAAGCCAAATTAAAACACATACATTCCTAAGTTTAACAAATGGATGCTATTATTAATTAATTGCCTTAAATGGCAATGAAATATTATGCAGAATTTCTGATTAAAATATTTTAAGTGATCAAGTTAATTCTCTAGACTTTTTTATTCTTAGTAAAATCAGAATACATTTTAAAATAGCAAACAAAATGTTCTATACATCACACTTGAAAAATTATTCATTTTTTTTAAATTTCTAAATCTGTACAAAATGACAAAGTTATATCATTTATGTAGATTCAGAATCAGTCATAAATATGAATCACAATGCTTTTTCTTAACTTTTGGGAGAAAACATTTAAGTAAAAAAATAGAATCAGAGTAGAAATATTGTTGTCAACGTTTGGCTTATGGGCTCATGGGTTCACTCACACTGTCTTCTCAACATTTCTGCCTTTATTGGCAATAAAAGGTAGAAAGTTTAAATATAAAGCATGAAATACTATAGATAGTCCTCTTTTGAAAGATCCTAATACAACTGTTTCAACTGTTTAAAACTTAAACATTTCTCTTAACATTCCATTCTGACAAGGCCACTCTACAATACCAGCCTATTCAGATAATTCATTAAATCCAATGGGGAGTAAAATTGGTTGGATCAGGGTTTTACTACAAAAGAAATGTAAGAACTTGTTGCTTGAATTTATCTTTAATATTTTACCTTTTGTTTTAGCATAATGAGGATAAAAGATAAGATTAAACATAAAAACTCTTGGATATAAAATAGTAAAATGATAAAATACTAAAAAATTGTAAATATGTTTTTAAGATGGATAACCATTATTCTAAAAATAATAAATTTATCAAAAAATTGTGGTATGACATAAATAACTTGGAGCTAAATGTCAGAAAATGAGTTAAATATTTTAGGTGGGTATTACGTACAATAGGTTCTTAGCCTGGTTTATTTTATATTCCATTAAAGTATAAATGAGAGATAAAGGACAATAAAAATAGTATTTCCTCCTACTTGCCTTATCTTTCTGTTGAGCCTTGTAAAGTTTACACAAATATACCCTCTGGAGTTACCTGCATTTGAATATTTTAAATTGATAGCAATGTCTCTGGTCAGTTTCAGCCTGTGAGTGTTTGCATGTGGAAGAGGGGATAGGAAAAGTATAATGGGAAATTAAAGATACCTGAAAATTCTTTGCTACTTCTCCCATTGGAGTAGCAAATGGGAGAAAATGAATTAAGTGACTTTGTTAAATTATTACAATTTAGTGGAGGCTAGGTAATAGGAAGTTCTGCAGGTTCAACCCAGGGTTCATAGAACATTCTCCCTTTGAGCCAGCATAAAAAAGCCCAACAACCTTGAGACCTTTGTGTAGAGGCCAGAGGACTGTTTCAAGTCTACTACTGACCCCGCCAAGCTCTCTTCTTTCCTAATATCAGAGCTTTTTTCACTTTGGCCTTTTATTTGATTCTTATAGTTTGTATTTCTCTGTTAAAATTTCCCGTCTATTCATGCATGTTACTTACCTTTATTTAGCATATTTCCTTGAACATATTAAATACAGATATTTTACATCATGAACTGTATGTGGGTTGTGGGTCATCTCTGAGTCAGATTATTTTAATTGCTTTGTTTCTTGACAATGTGTTGGGGGGTTTCCCCCACCTAGTTTTGTTGCATGGTTACAAAAATTATGTTATAATTTTTTATTAAATGCTGGGCATTATGTGTGAAATAGTAAATTCTGAAGTGAATAGTATTTACATCTTGAATGAACATGCCTCTTCTTCTTTCAGGACATTTAAATGGGAACTGAGATCATCTAGGCAAGGCATGGGGTTTGTGTGGGCTTTGTTTTTGCTTGTACTATAGTTAATATCAGTAATCCCAATTTTCCAATTCCTTCAGCAGTGGGCTGCCATTTCCTTATGCTTAGAATAGGGACTTTGGTGCTGAAGAGTTTTTCTCAGTGTTAGTTCTTCCATCAGCTTTGAGCTTTTTTTCCCTCTCGCCACACCCTGACTACCTCTGTCCCATGCTTTTGCCCCTTCCCATCCTAAAACTTCTCTGTTAGGCTCAATAATAAGGGTAGAAGTTTTCTTTGTTGTTCTGGTCCAGCCTCAGTCTCAATAAGGCATTTTACATTTCAGCCAAAATTATGCAAACTTTCTCAGTGTTTTTGCCCTTCCTGATGGCAACCAGTCTTTGCTTATATATGTAGTTGGTCTTAGACAGGTGTTTCCTTCTCCCCTTTTAGTGAAGTAAGTCCTATGCTTGGTAGCAGTAAAGTATTTGGGGCCTAAGGTGCTTTTTCTGCTGCTCTTTCAGGAATATATGGTTTTATTTTTCCTGCCCTTCCCCTAGCCATAAAATGTTCCTGCCTTTGCATTAGGAGCAGTTATGCTGTCTCTTTCTCTGTGGCCGAAGGCTTCTGCTTTCTACAAAAGAAGTGTCCAAAGAAATGAGTGGTATTAATTATGTGCCTGTGACCTCACAACCATTGATCACATCATGCATGCTCGCCATTATTGATTGGGGCTTTTCTCAGTTGTCCCTCTTTCCTTAAGTCTCTCTCTCTCTCTCTCTCTCTCCCTCCCTTTATAATCACACAGTAGAAGTTTGTAGAAAAAGCTTATAAGGAAGTATCATTTTCACTTAGGTCTATGGTCCCAAACTGTTATAAAATGACATGGCCTTTGACCATTCACTAAAATTTACCTGATTATTTTTTATTCATGTATATGGTGGCTTGTGCCTCTTCCTCCAATGCTCTACCACAGGTGATACAGTCTGAACATTCAGACTCTCCTTGGACTTGACCCTCTTTGAAATTCAGGTTACTTAGTTGCCTTGTGCCCTTGCTTCTGTGATGGGTTCAAGGAAAGTTATATTTTTACCTGGTTTTTTCTCTTCATTAGTGTAAAAGTAACATTCCTTAAAGCTTTTTACATCTCAAGTAGAAATGGAAGTCCAGTAGATCTGTTTTTATATTCATATACACAAATTAATTTTGAAATTTCTTGTGAAGTCTTAGAGAATTGAGCAAATGTGCAAATGCATATGTCATTGGAGCCAAAGGTCTTACTTTGGAGCAAGAGGGAAGGCAAGAAATAACCCTTTAGGTATAGAATCATGACTCATTGCTCAGCCTTCTTCTAGATGAATATAAATTAGCAGAGAAGGGACATTTTAGCAATCTTTTTAATGCCTAAAATTAATCCTCTTTATTACACTAGATAATTCTACAATATTTAACAATGAGACATATTGAAAATAACAATTAATACTAATAGAATATTTTGTGGGAAAGTAAGCTACTCTTCTTATACTAACCTATTTCAAAATGTTTCCTTAAGCACCAAAAATAAATAATATCATTTATCAAAGCAAATAATTATAAGATAAAAATATCTCAATGAATAAAAGAGTAAGTCACTTATCTTGTTTCTGCTATGATGCATATTACAATTGGTCACTTGCTTATACAATCATTTTTATTGATAAAATGAAAAAAAATTTATATGCATTATTTTTTGTAAAAATTCTACCTTTCTTTGGGTTTTCTACCAGGAAAAACATCATTCTACTATCAAAACACATTCACTGACATGACATGAGATTGGCAAAGAGAAAACTAAAAGTACCCGAATACAACTATTAAATCTGGATAATTAGTTATCTGTGAATTATTTTTCAGAAGTACATACATTCTGAAATTTCATTTTAGACCTGAAGTGAAAGTGAAAAAATTGTCACAGTAAGACAATACTATGAACTCAAGTGGTCTGAACAGTGTAAGCAAAATTGCATTTGTATAGGCAATAGGTTTCTTAGGTCAAACTAAGATGACTGCAGCAGCGTTTTCTCAGGCCTGCTCTCCCTTCCCCACTCCTTTAGCTGGCCTTCTGGGGAGGCATAAGTCAGCACACTCATGCAGCCAAGGGGTTATCTCCTGTGTGAACCCATGTGATCCTGCTTTCCCATGGAATGTTGCCACTATTGTTCAGAGCCATATATAAGCACCCATCATGTTCTCAGCCATGCTTTTCGCCACCACTGTGTCCCCCCCGAAAATAAAGAGCATGTCTCACCTGCCTGCGGCCACTCGCCTTTTCTTCCAACTTCCGAAGCTTACGTCAGAGCAGAGCTAGCCACAGAGCATGCTCCTCACACTTGGGGTAGTCTAGCAGGATCAGCAGAGGAGGACATGTGGCCTCCTATGGGCTGGTGGCAGCCAGTGCCAGTGGTCCCCACGTTGTGGGCCCCTGTCACTGGGTGGGAGCAAGTGGAATGTACTCCTGCAGCCCTGGAAAAGGCCTTGAAGGCCTTGGAGGAGTTGCTGCAGCCTAGGGAGCGAGCAGCGGCTGGTTGGGTGGGCTGGCTCTTCCTTACAGCTCTCCGGGAGCAGCATAAGGATGTCCGGTGGTGAGAAGCCCAGATAAGGGAGTTACGAGAGAGGAAAATTTAGAAGCCTCCCTGTAAGAGTTGGAGAAAGAGTTAATAAACAGTCTGACCTTGGACGCTGAGGAAACTGCAAGTATGCAGGAGTCTGAGGGGGAGGCCTCCGCTCAGAGCCCGCCCAGTCGCGAAACAGAAAACGGAGCATGTGCAGCCCAGAGGCTCGGGGTGGCGCAGGCGCGCCTGCGGAGCATATCTCTTACTCTGCCTACACCCCTGTGAAGCTGTGGGAGCCAGGGAAACATTGCAGACAACATCCTGGGGAGACTGTGCGTGCCAGATTGTTCCGTTTATGTGATGAAGGGACGGACAGAGTCCTGTATTCCCCAAGGGAGAAGGGGCAATTGGCATCCATAACTACACCTCCTTCTCTGAGGCAGAGGCTATAAACAAGTGGAGAGGGTGACCACTCCTTGTTTCAATGGCTTATGGCTGCCACCAGCACAGTATGGGATGACGCCGAAGAACTACCTGAAACCCCGAGTAAGTGGACTTCAAACACAGACTTAATTCAGATTCTTCGGGAGTTGGGAATGCGCTAAGCCGTTTTTACAGTAGATAAATGGTGGGTACCAATGAGGAGTGCTTCACTACACGCATGCGTGACCCAATCTTAGCCACAGCTCCCCCCAAATCATTTAGCTCGCTTGCAGCTGTGCTCACTCCCTATGTGGGGAAGCAGACACATGACGTCACCACTGCCATGGCGGCTCTGGGAGATATTGAAGAGTGGAAAGGGGGAAAGGGACGAGTGTGTATGTTACAAGGACCCCAGAAGGGCCCACGAGCTCAGGGCCTCTTGCAGAAAAAGGTAGTACAAGGGGCCCAGAATGTGTCTCAAACCCAGATGTGGCTAGACCTCCTACTAGCAGGAGTAAATAAAGAGAAAATAGATAAACAGCCTCATGAGGTATTGCTGGCTCTGTGGAATCAGCTGGCTCCCCACCAGCAATTCATGAAAGCACCCAAGAGGCGGGGAACTGAGATGCCCACCAAACAGACATGCAACGTGCAGCTGCAAGATTTTATGGTTGAAACCCCCCTCTTTGATATAGACTAGGGGTTAGGCCAATGCACCATGTTAGAGGGGACCCCCAGATGACCAGAGGCCACATATGGAACTTGCTATTCATTGGTCCCCTACAAATGTGCAGTGGGTTTTGGCCTTGGTGGATGCAGGAGCTCACTGCTCCTTACTCTGAAAATCCTGAGTGGTTTGCTGAACAGACAGCCTACATAGATGGCTATGGTGGGCAAACTGTCAAAGTTAAACAAGTGACTATTCCATTGAGGATAGGTCATTTAGCACGCAGGCTTTACACTGTGTATGTGTCCTCATGAAAGAATATATTGTGGGTGTTGATATTCTATGTGGCTTAACCCTAACCACCATCACAGGTGAGTTCTGCCTCTGAGTTAGGGTTGGAAACCAGTGGTGTGTGGCCACCCCCATCACCCACAGCAGGTTCTGCCCACACCTCATCGTGTGGTTTGCACCTGACAGTATCATTTGCCCAGGGAGCATGAAGAAATTTCACAAACCATGTTGCAGCTAGGAAAGGCTGGCATAGTGCTCCCTGCTCACTGTCCATTCAACTCTCCTGTTTGGCCAGTTAATAAACCAGATGGAACTTGGAGAATGACAGTAGACTACTGGGGGCTGAATAAAGTAACTCCCCCACTGCATGCCGTGGTGCCCTCTATACTGGATCTGATGGATCAACTGACTTTGGTGCTTGGGCAGTACCACTATGTAGTGGACCTGGCCAATGACTTTTTCTCCATAGACATAGCTATAGATAGTCAAGACCAGCTTGTCTTCATGTGGGAAGGATGACAGTGGACATTTGTGGTGTTACCGCAAGGTTACCTCCACAACCCAACCATATGTCATGGTTTGGTGGCACAGGATTTGGCCAGATGGAGTAGGCCATCCTCAGTGATTCTGTTTCATTATATTGATGATATAATGTTAGCCTCTGATTCCCTTACAGGTCTAGAGGAAGCCACCACTAGTGGCTTCAAACCTCATTGGAACAATGGAGTTGGGCGGTGAATGACTTCAAGGTCCAGGGACCTGACTTGTCAGTCAAATTCTTGGGTGTTGCCTGGTCAGGTAAGACAAAAGCAATCCCTGGGGGCAGTTATAGATAAAATTCAAACCTTCCTCCAACCCACTATGGTGAAATAGTTACAAGTGTTTGTGGGGCTTTTGGAATATTGGCATATATTCATTCCCCACTTGGCCCAACTGTTGCAGCCATTGCATTAATTGTGTAAAAAGGGGGCCTTGGTCCCCGGAGGCAGAGGCCTCTTTTATGGCAGCCAAGTGGGCTGTTACACAGGCCCAGATATTACAACTAGTAGATGGCTCACAGCCATTTGACCTTGGCGCGACAGTTGACTCAAGTGCGATGGGCTGAGATTTGTGGCAACACCAGCATAAGCAGCAGGTCCCTATTGGGTTTTGATCCCAGATTGGAAGGGCCCCCAGGAGCACTATTCCTTGGTGGAAAAGCAGCTGGCGGCTGTGTATGTCACCCTTCAAGACTGTGAAGCTATAACTGGGCAGTCTAAGGTGGTAGTGTGCACTACATACTCCATAGGAGGATGGGTGAGGGCATGGATAACCAGCCCATGATCAGGGGTAGCCCAGACACACACTCTGACAAAGTGGGGAGCTTACTTGGAGCAACAAGCAGAGTTCAGCTCCAGCCCTTTAACTGCAGAGTTGCAGACAGTGCTGGGTCCTGTTGAATTTGTGTCTGAGGCTGACCCTCAGACCACAGTAATATCTAGAGAAGAGAGCCTATACCTTGAAGGATGGGTTCCTCCTCCAGCAGAGACATAGTATACCAACAGATCCAATTGTGGCCCCTTAGCCCAGTGGATGGCAGTGGCCATCCAGTTGGATCATGATGAAATTTGGTTTGAAACAGGGTGGAGAAGAGCAGCCAATGGGCTGAATTGTGTGCCATGTGGATTGTAGTTGTGTATGAACTGTCCCCTTTGCATGTCTGCACTGATAGCTGGGCCATGTTTAAGGGTCTCACTGTCTGGTTACCTACATGGAAAGCCCAAGTTTGGCTAGTAGGGCACAGTCCAGTATGGGGACAGGCAATGTGGGAAGACTTGCTGCAGCAAGAATACCAGAAAGAGGTCTGGGTGTATCATGTTTCAGGACATAGACCTCTAGTCAGCCTTGGCAATGATAAGGCTGACACCCTGTCAAGCGTACAACGAATCATGTCACCCTTGCTGGTTGGCAAAGCCCTGCAGTTGCACCATTGTCTGGGCCACATCAGTGTAAAGACTATGGCTCAAGTGAACCAGAGGTGGAATCTGCATATACCTATGGCAGATTTCTGGATGGCTTGTCATCAATGTGAGGTATGTGCCCAACAATATCCACATCGTAGGCATCTCCCCACTGTTCCTGGACATGTCCAATGGGGAGACCATCCTTTGGAGAGATGGCAGGTTGACTATGTTGGTCCCCTGCCTTCATTTAACATGGTGATGTACACCTTCACAGTAGTTGATACTGTCACCGGCCTCCTTTTTGCCCACCTGGTGGCTCAGGCTGACCAAACATCCACCATTAAGGCATTGGAACAATTAACTGCTCTATATGGGCAACCCCTCACTATAGAAAGTGACCGGGGTAGTCATTTTATGGGACATGAAGTCCAATAGTGGGCACACCAAATGGACATTGAGTGGATAGCCCATGTGCCTTACTGGCCTCAGGCTGCTGGCATGATAGAATGATACAATGGTTTGCTCAAGGGGAAGTTAAAAAGTAGAATTTTTCCCCCATCTCTCCAGCACTGGACACAGAGGTTGGATCAGGGTGTTCAGGCATTGACTGAGCAGCCCCAAAAGGGTAGTCCTGTCCCCTTAGATTATTTAACCTACAAGCAGACCACTCCCCTCCAATTGACAGATGTCGCTGAGGACCCATTGATGCAATCCCAGGTAACTCAGGATGGAATTGTTCTGCTTCTGGTCCTAACTCTCCTCAAGAAAGGAGAGACAAAAACCTGGATATGGTCATGGAGTATAACAGGCCCCAAACCCTGGTGGATTGGTCTGTTAGCTCCATAGGCGAATGGGTTACAGTACCTCTCCAACGTGTCACTGGCTGTCCTCACTGCTGAGCAGAAATCGGTGACAGTCACAGTGGGCCACCATGGAGAGGGCACCCTCCTCATGGGCACCTTAGTTCTTGTCCTTTGAGTAACTCCCTGGGTTCCCCTTGTCTTAGCACCTGAAACTGCCAAACCTATTATAGGTGAGACTGTGTGGTACCGTCGCCCAGAACAAAAGGCAATTCCAGCCACAATTTTGTCTCAGGACGGACAGGTGGCCTGTGTACAGCCTGAAGGGCATGAGTTACCCTTAGTGGTCCCCCTGTCTGCTCTTTCTTACTGACCAGCATAATCCAGGCTAACAGCATCGCTTTCAGGGCTCACACTTACACTCAAGTAGCAAACATTTCTCACTATTGAGTCTGCATGGAGTTGCCAGTGGAAGCCTTCAGTGGCCTTTCCTGGAGCATCACCCCTGCTTCTCTACAGAACTGGACTTTCCTGGCCACCAGGGGTCCCCAGGACGCTGACTATGACCCCATTCATTCACAAGGTAGTCAAGAAACACCTGCCACCAACTCCACGTCCACATCCCATTTTGTGATACGCTGTTTGGGATGGTCGGGGTTGGCTATTAGGGGAACAAGTAGAATTGTGCCAAGTGGCTTCCTTATGTATACAGTAGGGAATGGGATTGAGAAACTGCATTGTGGGATGAATCCCAAGAGTTTTGTGCAAACATTACTCAGAATAATAATGCCACCTGCTGGTGGAGTGGAAAATTTTTGTTAGGAACTATCCCCACAGACAGAGTGCCCCCATGATTTTTGTGAGTTTATGGAAGACATGAGTGGCTTTATCTTGCTGCTCATTGGATGGGAAGATGCACGTGGGGATGGCCATACATCCCAGGGAAGGTCCTCTCCACCTTTACTGAGAAGCCACATAACTGGGATGCCATGTTCTACTGTTGGCATTGGGTAAAATGGACTCCGTGGTGGTTTTACCCAGTAGCCATCCTTTATCCTGGGGGTGGAGCCATTAATGTACAGATAGATGTGAATGCCCTAGCAGAGATACTGCTCAGGCCCTGAATCAAACCCAGCAGGCCTTGGCCCTCCTAATGGATGAGGTCACTCAGATGAGAAAGTTTTGCAAAACTACCTTCCCACCATTACAGCAATGGTGGGAATGTCTGTCGTCCTCCTGGCATTCGACCCTTTTAGTGTTAGGAGCCACTGGCTGTGGTCTGGTAATACTGTGTTGTTCCCTGTATTGTGGTTGTGGCTTTGTGCCCAAGAGGCCTCCCTATGAGCCCATGTATCAGCCTTAAAACCTATTACCTAGGGGGTGGAATGTAAGGGAAAATTCACCTGTATAGGCAACAGGTTTGTTAGGCCAAACTAAGATGATTGCAGCAGTGTTTTTTTCGGTGTGCTCCCTGCCCCCATTAGCTGGCCTTTCAGGGAGGCATGAGTCAGCATACTTATGTAACCAAGGTGTTATTTCCTGTGTGAACCCATGTGATCACACTTTCCCATAGCATGTTGCCACTATTGTTCAGAGCCATATATAAGCGCACTATGTTCTTGGCCATGCTTTTTGCCACTGCTCTATCCCCCTGACAATAAAGAGCATGTCTCACCTGCCTGCCGCCACTCACCTTTTCTTCCAATTCCCGAAGGCTGTGCCAGAGCACAAGCTAGCCGCAGAGCATCCTTCTCACAAACAGCTCATACAAGTACATGAATTTTTCACTTTTTCCTAAAGCCTCCTCTGTCTCCACTAAAATCTTCATTAGTTTGTCAGTCATCCAGCTTGTAACTATCTCATCTGACTCTATTCATTTTTGATTTCCCTCATCTGTTTTCTTATTACAAACTTTTGTGTCTGATTTCACCAAAGTGTGGGCTTTTTGCTCATTTTCCAATCTGTTACAAAAATCAAGGTCTACACCCTCTTTTGATTAATGCAACCTCTTTTCTGGACTCCCAATATTTGACCTCCCTCATCTCTAACTTTAATTCTATTGCATCTTCTTTCTTAGTTGATCTGATCACAGTAGAGCTTTCATTTTTAAAAATCGTATTTGAGAGGAAATGGTGATATTTATCAATAGCCATTATTGCACATTTCTCATTTCTTTTAACCTCTTTTACCCATTTCTATTTTTAAAATAATTTTCTCCCTATCTGGCAGAGTTTTGTGATGACATTAGTTTGTTGAAAACTATTTTTTTCAATACATTGTATCCTTGGAAACATGTGTTTATTGGGCTTATTTCTGGGAACAGACCAAAGTTTTTGTGGAATGCCGTATATATGCTCTTTGAGCACTTAAAAAGAATGTGTATTCACCTGTCCTTGGGCGGAGTGTTCTAAAAATGTGACTTAGTTCAAGTTGATTTGTAGTGTTGCTCAGATCATATATTCTTATTGGCTTTCTACCCACATGTTCTATAAATTACTGAGAAAAGTGTTGCAATTTCCAACTCTAATTGTAGATTTATCCATTTTTTCTTTCAGATTTATCCATTTTTGTCACGTGTTTTGAAGCTCTGTTGTCACATACATACACAATTAAGATTGTTATGTCTTTTTGAAGAATTGACCCGTTTTAGCAGTATGTAATGACTCTATCTCTGATAATATTTTTTTCTGAACTTACTTTTTCTGAAATTAATGTAACTACACCTATTCTTTGGATTAGTGTTTGATTTTGTATGATATATATTTTTACTTTTTAAAATTTTTAAGCTATATTTTTATATTTGAAGTGGGCTTGTTTAAAAATAAACCTAGCTTAATATTTCTATTAGTTTACATGGCATTCAGTAGGGTCTGCCCAAGGTAAATAAATAGTTTTTTTCTATTCAGTGTCTGTGCTGTTATGAATTTAAGGTTAGTTGTTTGCCCTGTGACCCCAGTTCTTTCCTGGGTTCCATAAAGATCATTAATTTTCACTTTGTCCCTCTTTGTTTCTGCTTATAAAAGTATGAATGACTATATGTAATTCATATGGCTTTATATTTCTTGAAAATATTTTAGTGCAGCGTTTGTTAGATAAGGTGATAGTGAACATCTTTATTTTTTTCTCATTTCAAGGAGTAAGCCTTAAATGGTTCATTCATCAAGTATTTTTTTTCTTAGCTTTTTATAGATATTATTCATTAGATTTCAGAAACCCCCTGTAGTCACAGTTTGCTACTGTTATCTCTAATAAATGTTTACTTTAACCAAATTCTTTGTTCCTATTGAGCTGATCATATGACTTTTTAAATCAATTGATCAGTTAGTGTGGTGACAAACCTTCATTTTCAAATATTAAAATTATCTTAGAATTATTTAAAAATATAGGTTTGATGTATATTTTTAAAAAAATAATTTATTTTACTAATATTAATGACAGGTTTTTCTAAAATTTTCTTTCTGATTTATTTTTCTAACATTTTGAGACCTAGCTTATGCACTAATAAAATAAGTTAGAAAGCCTTCACCTTTCTGTTTTCTAGAAGAGTTTATGTAAATTAGTGTTAGTTATTTCTTCCTCAGATGTTTAGTGGAACTCAATGATATAGTCTTCTGTATCTGGATTTTCTGAGGGGGGATATAGGTATGGTATATCTTTATTATTTTATATATATGGAAATATTTATTACTAAATATATAATTCATTTAGTAAATACAAAACTATTCCCTATTATATTTCTTTTGAATGCATTTTGTTGTGTGTTTTTTAAATTCACATTTCATTTAATATGTTTTATTTGAAAATATTTATTCATAATATTCTACAATTTACAATGGTGATACTTTTTTGTTCCACTATATTAATTTCTGCCTTTTTCTCTTTTTCTTGATCATACTTGCCACTGGTTTATCAATTTCATTAGTCTTTTCAAAGAATCAACCTTTGGCTTTGTTGATACTTGTATTATACGTTTGCCTTTTACTTTATTATTTCTTGCTACTTTGTATTTCATATATTCTAATCTCTATGGTTCTTGAGATCAATACACAGGTCATTGTTTTTTAATCATTAGATTTTATAAATATAATGTAGGGTTATAAATTGCCCTATAAACACTTGATTTGGAGAATTACGTAAGTTTGACTATAATATTTTTTCACTATCATTGATTCTTCAATCCATGGATTATTTATTTTTATTTCTGAATTACCTGATAATTAGGGCTTTTCTTGTTATATTCTTACTAATTTCTATTAATTTGTTATCTCAAGATTAGAGAGAGACAATTCTCTGTGTACTTTTAATCCTTTGAAGTTTGATGAGACTGGTTTTAGGTCCCTAGAATGTGGTACATTTGAATGATCTTAAAAAGAAAAAGCATTCTGCTTTGGCTTTGTGCAGTAATTCCTAAATGGCAATTCAATTAAAACTTAGTTATATTTTTCAAATCTCTTATATCCTTATTGATTTTTTGACACCTTTCCCTGTTACCAAGAAAAATGTGTTACATTTCATATTATCGTTATTGATATTTCTATTTCTCCTGATCCTATAAAGTATTGCTTTGTATATTTAATGATACGATTACAGGAACACTCAAATTTAAAATTGTTGTATAATACTAAGTGGAATATTCTTTTATCTTTATGAAATATACTATATAATGTCTTATAAAGATTTTGCCTTAACATTTAATTTGTCTCATATTGATATATTTTCACGGGGTATTTTTGTTAATTTTTACATGATGTAATTTGTTCTACACTTTTACTTTCAAGTTGTTTTTGTTACTTCTTTATTATTTTAAAGGCAGGCTCTGCTATGGTGACTAAGCTGTACCTGAACTCCTGCGCTCAAACAATTCTCCTGCCTCAGCCTTCCTACTAGCTAGGACTATAGGCATGCACCACCACACTGGGCTCTTTTCTTGTTTTTAAGATGTCTCCTTTCTAGCCATCATAAAGTTTCTTTTTTGTTTTTTTAATGTAGGTTGATAAAAATTTTCTCTCCACTGAACTATTTTAAAATATATATTTGGTGTAATTATTGACTTCTTTTAGTTAAAATCTCTCATCTCTTTGTGATACCTATTTCTACGTACTTTTCCTCTTCCTTACTTGCTTAATTTTTGGTTTAAGTGAGATTTTTTAAAATCATTACTGTTTTTCTTTTTATTAGGTCTACATTCTTTTTATTTTTTTCTCTTTTATTTCTTATCCTACAGATTATAAATTCTTCTTCTTCTTCATTTGGTTCCTGCATAAAATATTGCTTTTCCCAGATTGAGGATGACATAAGTAACTTAGGACACTGCTTCTTTTACCTCCTCTCACATGTTGTGTCACTACTTTCATGTATTTTCACTCTAGTCATATTTTAAACTTGACAGGACATTATAGCTATTTCATGCAGCAAATTCTCATTTGTATACATTTGTTACTTTCTTTGCTTTTAATTCCTTTGCATATGTTCTTGCTTAGGATTTTCCCCAGAAGAACTAAGCAAACATCTCTTTCAGTTTATGTGTGTTTAAAATATCATCTATTAATTTCTTAACATGCTTTAATTTTGAAGGATAATTTCATTTGATTTAGAATTCTAGCCTGGTAGTTATTTTCTTTCAGCACCTGGATGATATCATTTTATTACCTTCAGTACTCCATCATTTTTGGTGTGAATTGAGCTATCACAATTACTTTTGCTCTTTTGAAAGTAATGTGTCTTTTTTCTCCTCTCTTGCTGCTTTTATGGTTTTCTCTTTGTCCTTCGTTTTAGTTTTCCTCTGATGGTTCTGGCAATGGCTTCCTTTGAATTTATCCCACCTAGTGTTTGAAGGGTCTCTTGAATTTGGGTTTTTTCAACTTTCTTCAGCTTTAGAAAATCCTTGGCCATTGCATCTTCTAAAAGTGTTTCTGCCTTGTATTTTCTTTCCTCCTCTCTGACTCCAATTTACACTTATGTCAGACCTTTCACCATTTTCCCTTATATATATTATGCTCTTGCAAGTACATTTCAACCTTTATTCTCTACAGTTGGATATTTTCTACCTGAATGCCCTCTCCTGATACAGCGATCCCCTCTTTTCTTGTGTGTCTAATGGGCTGCTAAGTCTTCTAGTGTTTTCTGGAAGCCAGATGTTGCATTTTTAATTTTTATAATTTTCCTTTAGTAGTTATTTTATAGTTTTCACCTTTTTAAGTGAAAATATCCCTCCTGTTATCTTTTTTTTTTCCTGAAAGCTATAACTTTTGGATCACCTCTTTGTTGGAGTCTGTTGTTTGCTTTTTTATTTGTTATCCTCCGTTTGATTCCTTTGATTTTATCTTTTGATGTTCTATAATTTAAAAAAATATATTAGGGGTGGTTATTTTAAATGAAAAAAAAATTATTACTGAATTGAGACTCCAAATACAGTTTTCTCTCTCTCTTGAAAATTATTGTTATGCCATCTTGTTAGAACACGTTATTAATTTATTTCACTTTGGGATTGAGTTGATTAAGGATGTGTTTGATTTTTTGTGAAGGCTAGTCTATTTCCAATTTGCTTCTACTCTCATTTTGTAGCATTTCGGGATGCTGTGTATGTGTGTGTACTTATATAGGTGTACATACTTGATGTTGATCAAGATACCCAATACATAGTGGGCTCTGAAGCAAATTTTTTTTTTCTTTTTTTCCTTTTTGTTATCTACTCAGTGCTGTGAAACTCCTGAAAGCTCTCCCGTGCTTCCTAGCCTATTAGCCATCACTTTCTCTTGGTGTTATCTATCATCATAGTACCACTTAGAAACCAATAAATGCCTTGGCTTTAAAAAGTGCCTTGAAATTGTTAGGCTCACTTCAAAATACTTTCTTTGACTCTGACATATTAATCCACACTGACTTGGTAACCCAGAAACTCAAACTTTGTCTTCCTGCTCCACAAAATTGTGGGAAGTTAACATCTGTTTACCAGCTCTTGCCACCACTTTCTGCTTAGATTATCAGTTTCTCCTTTCAAAATGGTAAATGCGCTGTGGGGAAAGAACATTGAATAATTAGATCTGCTTCAATATTCTTCTCTTTGTGATTCTTGCTCCTCAAGCTGTTGGATGTTTTGGTGTACCTCTGATGTCTTCAAAAAGATGTTGTATTAAATTAATATTTTGTAGTTATTCTCAATTGGGAAGTTTATAGGTAAAAAGTTAATATGCCATTTTTCTACCAGTTCTTTTCTTATTTTTTTATTCATTAATATTATGTATGAGTTTCTACGTGCCCAGATTTACTGTTATAACTAAATTTTATATCATCTACATTGCAAAATCTTTCACATATTTTATTTTTTTGTATTAATATTCCACAATATATAAATAGGGAAAGTATCTCTCAGATCAATTGCCTTGATTGTTAAATTAAATCAAATTAAGTGAATAATAATAAGACTTTTTGGAGGGAAGCTATTTATACTAATCCAAAATTACCTTTTCTTGATGTTTCTCTGGCTTTATCCCCTATATATTTGGAAAAGCTTGATACATTTTCCAATAGTAAAGAGTAACATTTTTGTGCCATCTTTTGTTCAATAGTATAGTCAATTTTGTTCACACTGCTGTGAAATCTCAAAGAACGCAGAAATGAAGAACTAATTGTCCCTGCTATTTTCTTTTAGTTGAGAGATATGTTTATTGGTGAACTTTGTCCAAGATAGGAACAAAAGAAAGGGCATGGTACTGTTTTTATTATCTTAGTGTCAATGTGACTAGAGGATGTGGTGCTATAATAGCAAAAAATGAAACTGCCTCTCCAGTTGACAAAAAAAAAAAAAAAAAAAGGAGAGACAAATAATATTAACATCACAATTTCCTGAAGGGATTTTATCAAGCATGGAAAAAATTTTAGGTTCATACCTCTGTAATATCTATCTTGCCTTTATTTTTATTTCACCTCAGACCTCATCTATTTGGACAGATTTAACTCTGGAAGGAGTAGCCCAGAAGGAATCCTATGAGGCTAATACGCAAAAAGAACACAGTACCACACATACACATGTACACATACGAGCACACACGGACATGCTAGAATAGATTACTCACTCACTTGACCTTTGCTAAAGGTTCTGTGTGGTTCCTACTGTCACTTCCCTTTTTAATGAGCTACTTGTTGATGGTTAAATTCTAGTTTCCAGTGTCCCAATGTGACTTCTTGGCAGAGTATTTTACTTTTTAGGGAGAGGAAAAATGATGGCAAGGGAGATAAAAAAATTCTAGATGCAATTACGAACGACCTTGCAATAGTAAGCCAGCATACTCCACAGAATCAATAGCCAGAAAGGATTCAGTAGTGAGTCCAATAAGGTGAAAGGGAACTTTGTGAAGAAAGGGAGTTTTGAAGGAGGGAAGGTGACTAGTGAAAGACAGGGAGCATGAGCATGTAGATTAAACTGAAGATGCACTGATGTGGCTGTGCCAGACTGTTCATGCAGCTTCTGAAGCTGAAATTTGATTCCCACAAAAATGACAGATGTTGCAGCTTTGGCCAATTAAGGGACAAAAACTGTAATAATTTTATGCTCTGCTGGCTATATAACAGGTACATGAACACTAGTCAGACACTCAAAGACAATCAAACATGAACAAGCAGCTTATTGCTAAGTAAAAAAAAAAAAAAAATTAAAGAAAGGCAGCAATGGCAAAAAATCACAAAGATAAATAAGAATTTATAAGCCGAATGCAAGTTATGAGACGGCATTTTTCTCTAAGAGGAACAACTTGCATGCTATAAGAAATGCATGTAGGCCGGGAGCAGTGGCTCACCCCTGTAATCCTAGCATTCTGGGAGGCCGAGGTGGGAGGATCGCTCAAGGTCAGGAGTTCGAAACCAGCCTGAGCAACAGCAAGAACCCGTCTCTACTAAAAATAGAAAGAAATTAGCTGGACAACTAAAAATATACAGAAAAAATTAGCCGGGCATGGTGGTGCATGCCTGTAGTCCCAGCTACTCGGGAGGCTGAGGCAGAAGGATTGCTTGAGCCTGGGAGTTTGAGGTTGCTGTGAGCTAGGCTGAGGCCACGGCACTCTAGCCCGGGCAATAGAGTGAGATTCTGACTCAAAAAAATAAACAAACAAACAAAAAAAACCCAACCAAATACATGTAATTTTATTTCCATTTTCAGTTGAATGAACTGTTATTTAAATGGTAACACCAACTATGCATCTGAAAACTAAATACATAGTATAAGAGGATAATCATGAACAGAATAAAAAATTTATGATATATTGTTTTGTTTAGTAGATTCTTTCCTCTGTCTTTTTCTTTCTTTGTCTCTCACACACACCCCACACATACACATGAGCACACACATACATGTTAGCATATGTTACTTGCTAGACCTTTTCTAAAGCCAAACAGTACAGGGAATGTAAAAGCATATGTCTCTACATGTTTTTTTTCTTTCTTTATTTCTAAACACTACAATGATTATTCAGAGAAGTCTTCATTTAAGATTTATTTGAAAGGAGGTGAGCAATAAATCCTCTTGACAGTGCTTTTACTTAGGCTTCAAGTAACAATTCATTGCATTAAAAAATGAAGAATGGCTGGATTGATTGAAACAATGAGTTCTAGAAATCAAAGAATTCTTAGATTCACCAAGGATTCTATAGTTTATCTAGTCCAAACCTCTCATTTTTACAGAAAAAAAATGTAGTAAAGACAAAAGGTTTTGTGACTTGCCCGTTACCATGACTTCATAGAAGTAGAACAAGGTTAATAACACACGTATCTTTAGACTAGAAATTGAATATAGTCTGTAGCTATCCTCAAAGATTTATATGACTGTGTCATATCTTGCTTTGTCATTCTCTCTAAATTTATAACTGAAACTCAATTGAAATAAATTTGTGTGTGTTTACATTTGTATTTTTATATTTTTACTCATCAAATTAATCCTAAAATGAAAGATACTTTCCTAAAAAAAGATACAGTCCATTTTCTATCTGTGTAATTAATTATGCTTGCCTTTGATAATTGATCTTTCAAACCGGTAAATTATATTCCTATGTTGACTGCAAAGTTTCAGCAACACAATGAGACTGTCAATCATTCTTTTCTAGTACTTATGTTGAATTAAAGTACATATCTATGAGTCTCTTCATATACTGAATATAGATCCCTACAGATCCTGTGATATTGAATCTTATAAATCATACCACTGTAGACTGTGAAAGTATTCTCAGTGCATGTGGTCTAGAAGGATCTTCAAGTCCTATATTGCAAAAGAGAGAGTGATCACCATAATGAATGGCTATCTTCAAATTTAGGCTAGTCTTGTGCATATCTGATCTAAACTTGAAGTGTAAGAATTTAAGCAGCATGAATCTCTATTCAAGGTCAAATGAAAAATTCAGCTAGGAAGCATGCATCAGGAAGTCAATACAGTAACGTTTTATAAAAGGTGATTATTTGCTTTCAAATTATCTAAATTCTTTTATGTGTAGCCTGCATTTTTTAGGTAAATTATTCATCCTCAAAATTAAATGAAACATCTTATTAGGGGTATACTTTTTAGATTTTTTGAAAAGAACTAGCTACCTATCTTCCATTCCTTCCAAAAAAAACAAAAACAAAAACAAAAAGAAAAGATTTAAGACAGAATTCAATTCAATATAGAACTAGACTAATTAAATGAATTTTAAAAAATAAATCAAAGACCTGTGTGTGGGTGGGAGAGTATCCCAACTACCTATTCTAATTCTACCGGGATCAAGGAAAAATTTATTTCTGAGCATTCAGGAAATCAAGTGAAAAGGAAAATCTGAATGTATTCTTTTATTGCTGCCCTGTTCACTCATTTATCAAGCATTAATTGATATGCTAGGCATTGCATAAGGCAGAATATACAGAAATATTAAAGTTGTAGTTTTTCTTCAAAAGGAAAGAAGTATTAAATTAGAGGCTTTTGAATTTTTTTTTTAAATTTACTTTGTTTTTTATAGAGATAGGATCTTACTCTCTCACCCAGGGTGGAATGCAGTGGCACAATCATAGCTCATTGAAACCTCTAACTCCTGGGCTCAAGGGATCCTCCTCCCTCAACCTCCTGAGTAGGTAGGATTACAGGCATGTGCCACCATTCCTGCCTAATTTTTTTTTTTTATTTTTTTGGGTAGAGGTGGGGTCCCACTATGTTGCCCAGCCTGGTCTTGAACTCCTGGCCTCAGGCAACCCTTCTGCCTCAGTCTCACTAAATGCTGGAATTACAGGCATCAGGGACTCATGCTTAGCTGTAAATTAGAGACTTTTAAACAGTTCTTTTTCAACGATAGAAGAAAGAATAGTAAACCTTCAAGTATGATATGTCTTGTTATTTTTCTACATACTCATCACAGAAATTTTCCAACTGAACAAAAGAAACATGTGAAGAAAATAAAAATGTTTTCATATATCCTTTGCATTTATGTGGAGAGAAATATATAAACATTCCTCTATATATATTTTTGATATTTTCATATATCACATTGAAATGCTACAAAGTAATATTTTATACATTGCCCATAATTCAGACAACAGCAAGATTCCTCTTCGTGGACATTTTTTTCTTGCTGTTTTCTCATAATATAAAAAATACCAAACACTTTTGGAAACGTATCCCTTACTGTGATAGCCATACTTTTAAAAATGACTGCCCACGGCCCCACAGGACACACCTCCACTTATTCACATCTTTGTGTCATTCCATCCACTTGAATTTTGGCAGGCCCTATGACTCAATTTTTACAAATAGAATGTGGCAGAAATTAATTGTGCTTGTGATGTGAGTTCCAAGGTCCAGTCAGAAGAAATTTTGCAGATTTCGCTTTGATCTCCTGGAAAACGCAGTCTTAGAGTCTTGAGCCACTTTGCAAGGAGTTCAACAATCCCCAAACCACCATGACATGAGAAGATCAAACCATATGGAGATATACTAAAGGATGAGGTGCCACTTGGAGGAAGAGAGGAAAGAAGGGGAGGAGGGAGGGAGATAGAGAAAGAGAGTGAGTCTAAGAAAAATCGAGGCTTTGGACACATTGGAAACTGGAATTTCCAGCCCAGCAATTCCAACTAACATCATGTCAATTAAAGATGAACTGTCTACCTGAGCTGTTCCAAAATTCCCAATCCACAAAATAATGAGCAAGATGAGATCATTTGGGCCAAGATTTAACCAGGTGCCTGAAAAAAAAATAATAATGGAAAAAATATAAGAAGCAATTATTTTTATTTTATTTTTTTAAGAAGCAATTATTTTGAAGACATCAGAAAATGGTCCCTGAAAAAGAGTAAAAAACAAGGTAAGTCTTATAATTGCCCCAACTTAGAGCTTAGAGTTTCCGGGATATGGCATAGAGAGAGAGAACCAGGCAGATTGCAGTAGTCTCCTTGAATTGAGATGAAACTAGAAGTCTAAGGAGGTCAAGAGAGCTGTGGTTTGCTGGGGAAAGAGCAGAGAGCCATACACAGAGAGAGAACTCCAAAAATCTGCTGAGGATATTCCTTAAGTCCTAAACTGAGTAAAGTTCATAATCTACATATGAGAAAACTACCCGTGGCTAGGGAAAGGACCATCTTTTTGAATTATGAGAAAGATTAATATCTAGAGTTTGCAGAGAACTAAATATATAATAGTTCTAGTATCCACCCACCAGAGTAGCAAACCTCATAATTCACAATATATTGGATAGAGTAATCTGAAATGTTTTGCCTCAGTAGAGAAGAAAAATAAAGACTGATCCAATCACCCCTAATTTTTCTTAAGATTGAAAAGTTTTAAAATATTTCCAAGTAACTTAACCATATCCCAGAACAAGGCTGAGGAATATTTACAGAAATATATATATATATATATATAACATATATATATATATATACAGCACCCAAATGTAAAGTACCCAATGTCTGTTATAAAAAATTATCAGACATGAAATGAAGCTAGAAAATATGATCTTATAATGAAAACAGTCAATTGAAACTGTCCCAGAAATGATAAAATTAGTAGAAAAGGTTATTAAAGCAGTTACTATAACTGCATTATATGTATTCAAGAAGATAGAAAAAACATAGGCCGTATTAAGTAGAGGCATGGTAGACATTTTTTAAAACAGATCCAAGTTGAAATTGCAAAGATGGAAACCACAGTGTCTGAGTTGAAAAATACCATGGAAGTGAATAACAGCATATGAGACAATGCAGAAGAGGAAAAAAAAAGATTAGTGACTTTTAAGACATAGTAATTGACATTAGCTCAAATGTAACACAAAGAGGAGGACGAAAGACAAAAATGAACACAGGATCACTGTACTGGGAGATAAATTCAAGCAGCTTAATGTAAACGGCAATTGGATTCTCCAAAGAGGGGATGGAGAAAGATAGAAAAATGTTTGAAGAAGTAATAGTCAAAACTTTTCCAAATTTGATGGAAACTATAAATCCACAGATCCAAAACTCAACAAACTACAAACACCAAAAACGTGAAGAAACTATGCCATGACCAAACAAAACAAAATGCTTGTATATAGCCGTTAAATTTTGAGATAGTTTATTATGCAGCCATAAAAAAGTTGAAATGGCATACTTGACTTTTTTAATAATAAATTCCTAAAAATGGTGTTATGTGGTATAAATGTATGTAAAATGTTTAAGCTTTTGCTAACTATTTCCAAATTGTCCTTTAAGAAATTTATCCTCTCCCTAAATGTGGAAATATGTGCTAGTTTCCTTACTCTGTTTTCCACTTCATCTTGAGAGCCATCATCATCCGTGTTTAAGAACTCAGCCTCTGTGTTAAGTTGATCATGTTCAACTTGTAACTGTTATGTCCTTGGGAGAGTTAAATAACTTCTCTGTGCCTGTTTCTTACTCATATAATGAGAATAATAATTCACCCATCTCATTAACGGGTTTTTGGTGACAGGAGATTTCAAATGTAAAATAATGTGGCACATACAAAGCACTAAATAAAGTTAGCTGTTATAAAAACCTGCAATTTGTAATCTACTTTTGACCCCCCTTCCATTCTCTTTGTTATTATTATTTTATTATTTATTTATTTCATTTATAATATAATCATGAAGGAAAAAAGGAAAATGCTTATGCTAAGGTCTATAAGCTCTTTTTATCAGGGTCATTTTCATGAGCATGTGACCAGAGGAGTTACATAGGGCCTTCCTCTCAGAAGCGTTTTAAACATGGAGTTTAATGCTCTGAGATCATCATCTAGAAAGTCATAATAACTTGACATTTGAATTTTATAAGTTTTATACATGAATATCAATTGAGAAATGAGACAGGCACTGGGAGCCTAGACCCACAGCTCATGCCAGTATGCCTCCCACTGCATCCCAATTCCCTGGGTGCGATCTTAGTTGCCTGTTTACTCGCCTGATTCCTGGCATCTGTCATAGCTTGCCCAGTCTCTCCCTCCATGCTCCCATCAGCCTGTTGCTACCCTCTACCTCTGTTGGTGTCTGGGACAGGCATAGGAAGTATGCACACTGCATCGTCTCATGGCTGGACTGGTAGTGGCCTTCTCTGCCCTGGACTGGCTATATCACAACATGTTCAGCAGGGGGCAAACCTATCACCCACCTCTAATCCAGGTACCTACCTTAATTCCATCTGCAAAGTCCTTTTTGCCATGTAATTTAACCTATTCACAGGGATGACACAGAGTGAAGAGCATGGAAACCAAAATTCTGCCTAACAGGAACATTATTCCTTAACCCAGTGAACATGTTTTTTATAGTAAACCAAATAAATGAAGACTTTAGGAAATTAAGCCAAATCCTGATCAAATTTATACAGGGACATAAAATAGAGGAAAGAAACGAATAACAAATATCTTGTTTTTTAGATTGTTTTATGTAATAGAATTTATCTTAAATAGGTTTTGGCAGAGGTATGGCAGCAAAATGTTAGGGCTGAACCTATTTACAAAAACCTGGCCCCAGGTATTCTCAGAGAGGTCCGTATGTTTTGTGTAGCAGACTTGCAAGTGGAAAGGTGAGATAGGAAATGTTGGCTTGTGTTCACACAGAGATCATCAACAAAACACAGTGCAGAAGTGGAGAGCCAATTATCTTTGTTCACATTTTAGATTTTGTCAAATGCCTTAACAAATATTCAGTTTTAGAGATATATGAAAACATTTTCATGTTGAATAAGTTAAGAGTACAAAATTTCAATATCATCCTTACAAATGCCATTGCTTCTTGGAACTAATTTGAAAATTTTGAAATTGTCATGAATGTGTGTCTAGGTCTTACTGAATTAGTCACCTAATTACATTTTAGTAAGAAGATCAATTTAGTGAAATACTTTCAGATTTCTGAATGTTCTTCTTTACTCCTAAAAAACTCTGTTTTCCAATATAATCTTAATCCTTTCCTGTGTTTTTAATTGTAGAAAGTGTTTGAAGTCATAAAAGAAGTTTTATGGTTAAAAAAGAAAAATTATATATATATATGTGCTTATATATATGGAATCTGCATGTATATTTCAACCACTAGAAACAGCTATTGTTAATATATCCTTTTTTATCTCTTTTGTATATAAACATTTTGCATTGATAATCTCAAACATTGAAAAGCTAATATTACAATATAAATAAATGTCCTTCATTCTTTTAACATTTTAACATTTTAAAAGACAACATTCTACCTTAGAGCTTTATCTGCTTATTTCTTTTTCCTATTTTCAACTTTCTAGAAATCAATATTATTTTCACTTTGTGATAATGTTCATATTTTATGCAGATGAGAGATAAGAAAAATAAAGTCTTTTTTAAAAATTTTCCTGTCCAACCAATAGCCAAATCCTCTTACAAGCTGGATTACATCATGTAGTAGGTAGCAAGTTGTCTTAGTTTTGAAAAATATTCAAAACAGAATACTTGCAATCATGCCCCAACAGTGCCTCATTTCCCAAAAATGTAGTTCCAATTAACCAAAACCTTCTGTTCTGTCAGCTCCCAGTTCTGATGTGTTTGCTCTCAGGGATGTTCTTTTCTTCAATCGCCTTGTCTGACTCTGGTCAACAGCCCTGGGTTAGTAATCATCACCATTCTATCCTCAGGGGCTCCTTATTAAATATCCTTTCTAGTTCTGTCTGACAGGTATCCTTCCATCTTTTACACACTTGTCCCCATTAAGACTAAGCCACAGAAAAACATCTTTCAAATACTAGTACACTAATAACTAATTGACTGTTTGCTTTCTTAAGGCAACAGCTTGCATGTAACCTATAGTCTTCTATCATTTTGCTTATGTGATGTTACTATTTCCTGGTATCCAGGTTATTTTGTTGCTTGTTATTTTGTTCTGGCTGGATGCTTGCTCAGATGCTCATTACCTGGAAGCATTATATTTTTATTTCTTCTGCACCTGCTTTAACGTGTCTTATTTATCTCATTCCACCTACAATTGGTTTTCTCCTTAGTAGTTAACTTCTACTCATTCTTCAGATCCGTCATTTCCTCAAGCAGTCTCTACTAACCTTACAGCACTGTCCCAATTGTAATTTTACCTTTATTTGTGTGATTATTTGATCCATGGCCCTTTCTTCTCACTTGACCGTTATCTTCATGAGGGTCCAATTTCCTTCTGCCTTTGTTTACATTGTTTCTCTGCTACATGTTCTGTGATCTGGGTTCAGAAATACTGATTGAATTGAGACGTAAGTGAATACAAACTTTGCCAAGCCAATACAGCTGAGAGTTGTTTTTGCAAGAGTAATATCTATATTTTTTCTAAATAACATTCTATCCTCTTGCGCAGCTTATTAGGACAAAAAAATGTGATCAACCGCTATGCTTACTATGCATGCCTACTATGTAAAAGCACTAACTGTACTGGGCACTTTACAGATGAATTGTTTTACTACTCTTCACATTAAAAAAAAGTGATAATCTGACTAAAGGACTTTTCCAAGATCATAAATATAGTAAGTAGTAGATTTGAACTAAACTATATCTAGGACCTGAATTGATACTCTGTATGTACTACACCATGTCTAAACAGAAACAAAATATGTTTAATGAAAGTGCATATCAAAGTGTTATAAGCAAAAACAAAACAAAACAAAATAACCCTAGTTTGGACTTCTAATCAGCCCCCATTTTGCTTTCTAATTTGTATAAGGGAGTCAAAAATTTAAACTTTTTTATAATCACATTTCACATAAAAAACAATCTATTTTCAATTGCCACAGGGCACCAGTTTGGAGAATGCAGGAACACAATGTTAAAGTGGCCCAGCTTCCAAAGTTTGGAGGATTAGGGTCCCTGACCTTTCACTCCAGCACTTCAAATTGAGAAACTACGCTGCTTTATAAGTTGGCATTTCATGTAAGATAGTGTTTGGGGAAAAAAAAAATACATATATATATATGTATTACTGCCCAATGAGCAAAATTCACATGAGTTTGGAAAGTGTAAAAACCAATAAATTAGACCAATAAAACAGAATAGACTGAGTTCTGCAAGAATTCCTTCTGAGAGAATCCATCTATAGCTGAAATCAAGGGGGAAAAAATGAACTCCAACAATGTGAGAAGAGGTGGTCCTCTTCTCTAAAGAAAGACACTCAGACTGAACAGACGGCTCCCTGGGCTGCAGAAGGAATAATTCCCAGAAAAGCGTCACCAAAAGGAATCTTTATTTCCATGGGAACTCTATATTTAAGATTTCCTTGGCTCAAGAAGCAGCTACAGAGAGAAGTTGAAAGGCTTGGGTCCTTCCAATTAGAAGCCATGCAATCTAGGGCAATTTACTTTCCTTCTCTGCGTGCAGGCTTTCTTAAATATAAAACTGAAAAATCAACTCACAGGATTCAGTAAGATTAAAATATTTAATGTACATATAAAATTTTAATGTACATATGAAATATTATTGATAAACACTTAATTGATTTGATGGGAGTTACAAAGAAGCCTGAGATATATCCAGACCACCCAGTTGTAGCAATACAATTGGGAAAAGAACCCAGAAAGTGGAGACTTATGGGGGCAAACAGATGTTCACAGGCTGAAATATTTAATCAGTGGCCACAGCATTATCAATCACGGGAAGAAGAATCACTCCCACCATTAATGAGATAAAAACAACTCAACTGGAATCACAAAATGTGACAGAGTATTGGGTCTGTCCACAAATTTGTTTTATTTTATTTTTAGGCTGGAGATAAAAAAGAACAGCTCTGTTTGTTCTCCCTATTAACTGTCTATGTGTAGATTGTTGCTATTTTTTCCATCATGGTATCTTACATTTTATTTTAACATTTATAGATTTTGAGACACTTTCTATGAAATTTTTCTTACTGTAGTCTCGTAAGGATCCAGGGAAAGAGCAAGCAACTGTGATTTATATTAGGAAGCAAAACACAAGAGAGTGATTGTCATTGTGGAAGGCCACACAGTATAAGACAGAAGAATGTCAGATCTTCAGAATTTAACCTCATGGTCATTAGTGGAATTTGTGACATTGTTCCTGTCCATGAGTTCATTGTTACCCCAGATTTGCAATCATAAATCTTCAAACTTTACTATTAAATGCTCAATTAACTTCACAACCCTTACCTGCCCTGGCAGCAAAATGATGTTCCCTCCTTTAATGATAACATTTGCTTATATCACCACTGGTAGGTAATGTTTAACTTAAAAACTTCAGTATATTGCTGCACATAAGACAGTTGGAGCACATTATTTAACACCCTGTAGTTATTTAACTGCCTGCATGTGATGTCCATTATAATTAAGTTTCAAAGTTTAATTGACATAGAGAAACAACTTAATGGCAAAGCTAAAACTGACTTGTAGGCCCTGAAGACCCAGTCTAAACTTTTTGTGCTAATCTACACTCTGCCATGTTTTGGATCGTCAGGTTCTCAGGTGAAGTCTTATCCCTAGTTGTTTTCCCATGAGGGAAGCAGAGTGACACTTGAAACATCTTTGGATGCTTTAGATTGTGCAGAGGGCCTCTGTAGAATGAGATCCAGAGGTGACTGAGAATGTAAATTGGAATAGAAAGGCTAGAATGGTCTAAAAGAGATGTACTTAAGGTATTGAGGTTGCTATAGCCAGACAAGAATACTAAAAGGGACAAAGTTCATTGGTCAGTGCATTATTCCATCATTGATTTTCCCTGCCACTTCCTTTCAGCTCATTGATTTCCATTGCTGATTGAGTCGTGTTCATCTGCTGCTAGAAGGTCACTTCATTTCCCTTTTGCTCATTTTTTTCTGCCTACTCGGCACTCCTCCATATGTGCGTGTCACTTCCACTAATCTCAATTGTCTGCTGTCAACAAAGTGAAATACTTTATGCACAATGGGCCATGAGATTCAGGATGGGTGGTTTAGGCAGCCACTGCATAAAACTTAAGCAGAACATACTCACAGATTCCACTGTACTCCGCAGTTATTTGGGGTTTTTTGTTTCCTCTGCTATCGGATTTAAACGTATGCGATGTGTGTAGTCCCGAGTGATCATAAAGCAATACCCACTAAGCCTGGCAGGAGGGAGTAATGCCCTCATCTTTCTGAATACAGATGCTATCACAATGCCAAGAGTCACATAACAACTACCACCTCAAGGTCATAACACTCTCTTTTTCATGCCACCCTATCCGGAAGGCCTTTCATTCAGCAGCTGAATGAGATCTTATTTCTATTGAGAACTGTTCAACAGGTGGAAGAAATGTCTGTTCTTTCAAGGAAGATAGCATTTTGTTCAATGTTTCAGCAATTTGGATTACATTTACTAAGAAATCAATTTCAAAATACAGTTAAATATTTCCAACAAAGCATCAAACGTGTATGCATATGTAGATTAGGTCTGTATATAGAAGACATACACATCTTAATTCAAGGTGTTCTTTAATCACAGATCCAATCCTTAGGAAAACAAAACCAATTGGATAGCTGTACAGTTTTATGTTATGCAAATTCAAAATGCATTAGCGACAAGGCAGGCTGCATTCATTCCTAGTTTAAAATCATAAACATAACCACAAAAAGACAACAAAACCTTCCTTAAGACCAAAGATCTACTGCCTTTAATGTGATTTTTTTTCAGGTTTAACATTGAAGATTATGCCTTTGAATTTTTTATACCACTTGAAGATGCAATTTACTTTGTATTTATATTTAGTAATTGGTCATGCAGGTTTCGATTTTAAAATTTATTATGCAACATTCAACAAGACTAACAGTATTAAATACTAATCAACTTTTAATAAGAATTACAAATGTTATCTCCTTACCGAAGACAAGAAAAGCAATCACTATAATCAATCAGGTAGTCTAATCAGTTTTCAAAATGAAATTAACCATGCATCATGCTGGGGAAAAAAACAGACCTTGAAGAATAATATACTATGCCTTTGCTACAAAGTAGATACGCTCAGTTTTATAAAATGTTGATAGGATATTAAGTTTCTGCACGATCTAATCACTCTGATGAGTTTTTAAAGGGTTACTGAGATTTATTCTTGCAAGTCTTTTCACTGACTTGGGAGGGGTGTGCAAAGAGTCAATAGATACATGCTATGGGATGTGGTAAAATGTATTTCAGTTACTCCACTATTCACTCACTACCTAATATGGTACTAGGACCATGCAAAAATTTAACATACAGGTATGTTTTATGAAAACAAGTATTCTTAAAATAAATAAAAAAATTATTTAAATTGCTACCCTAACAAGCAGTTTTTTCATTGATTTTTAAAAATGTTTTCTCAGATAATGTCATGTTATATAAAGACAAGTCATCCAGTTTATTCAACTGATATGGAATGCATGACCATCCTGTGTCAAGCAATATGCTGGGCACTTAGAACCCCAACAAAAACAAATTCACAATGCTTGAGGAACTCAAGGCCCATGGAAGAAATACTTATATAAACAGAATGAAAAGCAAGTTGCTCAGTGCAATGACTTTTCAAGGGAATTTTATGTACCTGATTGATTAAAAAGAGTTGGTTTCTGTACATGTTTCACAGAGAGGTAAGTCTGAGTTGTTAATGAAATAATATACTAATAAAAGTGACTTCTATTGAATAATTATTAAGTTCTAGCTGCTCTACATAATTTATACATATTATATCCTTTTATTCTCACATGAAATGAATGTGCTTATGATTATATTTAATATTTATTTTAAAGACAAGGAAATGTGAGATTCAGAAAGTTTGAATACCTGTTCAAAGTCACACAGTTACTAATTGTTGAACCTGATATAGAAAACCCTGCATTTTACTCTAAAGTCACCTCGATGCTTAACTGCTTTGCTGAGACACACTAAAATTCAAAGCTCAAAAACCTCTGTTTAATTTAGACTTTAATTCGAATCACACGCCTGTGTGAAATACCCCAAGACACCTCTTACCATCATTTGCAAATTATTAAACTAGCATCTAACAGTGTGATGCATATATTAAATGAGCTACTCTATTATCAATAAAATATAAAGATGTTTGAATTTTCCATTGACATTAATGTTGCTAACTCTATCTACATAACAAATATAGTTTGCTTAAGCTATTTGCTTTATATAGAATTCTTAAAAAAAGAGATTTAAATAAGAGAGCAAAAGTGTTCTTGACAGCAAATCCAATATTATCTATTAAGTACATTCACTTGACATGACAATACTTGAACAAGAACTAACAATAATCACTACTGCATGATATGAAGATACCTTTTCAAAATAGCATCTGGCCTTGTTACTGTACAGACTCCTCAAAATCACTGAGACATGCATATCTAAAGCTCTCAAAAATCCATTAAAATTACTTCCAAATATTTTCTGATGCATCATTTTATATACAGAGAATCATTTTTCAATGATATTATTATTTAGAATATACAGCTATCTTCCATAATTTATAAAGAATAATTCAGAACAAAGCATTGATAAGGAGGGAAGGAAGAATTAACATTTATACATATCATCACAATCAATCTCAGAGCCAACCTTGACATCATTATCCCCATTTATTCAGATATGGAACCCTGGATGGGAAAGGTTAATGAATAAGTCAGAGTCTTCTTATACAGCCAGTTGTCAGGGGAGCAGGATCCATACCTGAAACCTGTAGCTCAACTCCATGTATTACTTTTCACAATATATTGCTTTCTGAGCTTCTCTGAAACTAAACAGACCATTTGTTTATAATATAAAATTTAACATCAAAATTTCTGTAATATAACCCTGACTCTAAAGATCTTATATCTAAACAAATGCCTGATACATATACAGGTA